>JAENPR010002968.1:0-30340 GCA_018135685.1 Themeda triandra | reverse complement strand
CTACAATCTAATCTAAACAAGTAAAACACATGAACGGTGAAGAACAATGTAGAACACGATGAACAATTCTCACAAGAACTATGGCCTAGTTCTTGATCATCGAATATATCGTGTACTAGACTATACTCTAGTTCATATGCAAGACTATATAAATGTAATGACAACTTGACTAAGTAAGAACGCTCCATAGATTTATACCAAAGATTTAGCTTTTCTCCCTGGAGACAAGCTCTCCAAGTAGCTTTGGCTAGCTCCAAATGTCTACTACTAACAACTAGAGAACAAGTGTGAGGTGTAGAGAGAGCTCCAAATGGTGTGTGTTGATGGGGGGGCCTCTCCTCTTCATTTATAGGACGCTGGAGGCGGTTCGGGGGTAGTATGGTCAGAAGCACCAGCGGAACCGTCATGCCCTCGATGGAAGGTGGCAAACCGCCTTTGGCCGGGCCTATGCACTAGCCAGGGGGGCGCGCGTGCCCCAGGCGCGCTCGCGCCTGGGTGGAGCCGCCCCCTGACCGACTATGGTCGGTGGGCCCGTGCCACCTCCTGGGCTGCGCAGGTGCTGGTGCTTCTAGCCCATTTGGCCTTCAGATGGCCCACTTGCTCTCTAGCTCGTTTTACGCCTTCTCGAAAAGCGCCTTTTTATTCCAAAAATTCCTACACTTGGTGTATTTTCTGCAAAACAATATTTTCTCCAAGTACAAGTGGAACTAGGTCAATAGTAAAGATATATGCGCAATAAAATATTTATTTCTCCCAAAATGATCTATAATTGGCGGGTAAAAATCGAGTTAAGGACCGCAACCGTATGTGAGTAGTTACAAGTTCATGATCCAAGGGCCAACAACGAACGGTCCTTAACAGATAAGTCAGAAACACTACATCAAGACTCCTTTCCCGATACAAGTTAACCGACCAATCTTTACTTTCGTTATAAGATGTAACTGATCCAGACCAAAGGATTACTTCGAGACGTCATTCGATGTAACCCATTAGTTTGATCAAAGATAACATTGCTGAGTAACATTAACCTTACCGACAGGGTAAGCACTTCCTTTTGAAAACGTTTTCGAAATCCGAACTAAATTAGCAAGGCTAAGCATTGTTACGCATTTTTCAATCGAAACGGTTTCAAGGATGAGGTTGGAATAATCAAGGTAGTTAATGCATCAAGTAGGTGATCACTCAACTCCTAGTACCTAATGCAGCGGTACATAATCAAGTGATAAAACTTTTGCAAAATCAAGGAATGGGTTGATGGATCCGGGGCTTGCCTTGAAAGTCGATGTAGACGTTCTTCGACAACGTATCTGGAAGTCACGACCAAACACCCAAGATGGATTGCCCTCCTCAGAAACTAGAGTCGACTCGACAAGAATTTCCACAGAAACTGGATCAACGGGCCTCTCCTCGACCACGGGGACCCGGTGATGATAAGCTCAAAGATGAAGGTTTGACAACGACGAAGGTGCGACACGACGTGGACAGGGACGACGACGGAGCTCTCTGACGGCAAGGTCGGCACTTTGGTGTGTCCTATGCACCAAACGAGGAACTAAGGGAAGCATCAGATGCACGAGGTAAAGGGGAGCTCGACGGTGGAAGGAATTTGGAAAATGATCACGGACGACAAGGAACAACGGCGGCGATGTCGCAATGACTCAGACGGCCGGACGCGAGGACGATGACGGCGGGACGGTGCTACAAGCGGCCAACACTTGCACTTCTTGGCCCAAATGGAGCACAAGGACAAGGCGGTGCTGGTGGCTAGCTAGGACGGCGCACGGTGGAGCAACAATGGCAGCGATGAGCGGCGGAACTACGGCGGCCGAGCAGAGCAATAGCGGCGGCGGGAAAAGAGCAGGGGAGGAAGAGGGGAAATGGCTCTTGGCTGGCCGTTTTATGGCGCTTCGACGATGCACGGGCGGATGACACGCGGCCAAGGAGTCTTGCAGTGTCGACGCACGCTGGCGACCGGCGGCGACAAACCGGCATGGCGGCGGTGACACCGCGACGGTGACGACAGTGAGGAGAGAGGACGATGCGACGTCGGCGGGGGATTTTTCTAAAATTTTGCAATTACTCCAAAAATTTGAACTAAGCTCAAAAAATTCCAAAAATAACCCTAGCCTAATTTTTCAAGATCTACAACTTTCTCAACAGGAAGGTTTTCAAATTCTCTATAGAAATTTGAATTCGAAATCAAATTTGAAAAGGGGATAAAACCCTAGAAACAAATATATGAAATTACTTTTGATTTTTCTAAATAACTTAAAAATCTTCAAATCTATGGAATGTGCATCTTTTCAAACCAAACACTTCCACCAAAGAAGGTTTTTCCAAAATATGCATAGTTTTTGAAATATGACTTAAAAATCAAAGGGGGACAGTTTTTCGAAAAAACGGTCTTTTCAAATTCATTTGAAATTTTCTTTTGAAACTTGAAAAACTTTGTTCACCAACATTGAAGCTCTCATCAAGACCCACAAACTTCCTTTTTGGACCAACCCCAAATTCTTTCTAGATTTTGAATTGGAGAAAAGGGGGTAAAAGTAGGGTTTCTAGAAAGATAGGGTTTTGAAACGAATTGAGCTTGATTTATCTAGCACACAACTAGGCTATCAAAAGTAGTTACAAGCATCATCTCAAAAACACATTCAACCTAGAAAAAATAAATTTGTTTTACTTGATGCATAACGGTGTTGTCCTAAACTGGGATGATTTACAAAGCAACAGATGACTTGTCAGGTTTTAGTTTACCATAACGTCAGAGATGTTACAGCCCTTCCCCCTTAAAGAAATCTTGTCCCGAGATTTTGGAGCCACAAAATCCCGTGGGGAAACAATGGAAAAGGAAATGTGTCAAGCAATCTAACTTGACAGAAGTTTATAAAATAACAAGGTTCGATTCGAGGGTTACAACCATAACACACCAAAGGTTGCAACTAACAAGGTATTTAGAGTTTCAAGGGGGTTTCAGCAGTAATTTCCCAAGATAAATTTGGAGATTAGGGTACATTAGTTGTGAGGTTATAGTAGCTCATGCCCAATAACCTCGATACCTGTGCGTGCCTAGCAGAAACTTGTGTGCCCGGGTCACACAAGAGACCCTAGGTTCCGTCGCGGCATCAGGGTTATGAGACATGGCACCGCTATAAGGCACAGCATTAGTAACCCACATCTTATACATCACAAATGTAACCAAGATCAAAAATTGGTCATAATAACAAAGTGTTTAGAGAATTCAAAGAACAACTTCGAATCCCTAGAAGTGTTCAATGAGCAAAAGCACATTAATTATGAACTATAATGGTTCAGGAGCACCGACTATGATACCAATGTGTGTCCTGATGAAAACTCATATGGTCATGAATCACAAGAGATTCTAGGTTAACACGGCACCATAGTCACGGGTTGAGACACCACTACAGAATACAATCAATGTGATTTTTCGGCCATCAAGGTCGGATATCAAGGTCAATAGATTAGCATATATAAAGAATGGAAACACCCTAATTGTGGACTTTAAGGGATCATGATCGTAGACCCCGACATTAGCGAGCGCCCAGCAGTATTTCCTTATGGTTACGAACCACAGGAGACCCCAGGTTTCGTCGCTATTTCCCGGTCATAGATCATGGTACCTTAGAGAACACAATCAAGTGACATGAAAGCAAGATATACGTCGTCAAACGACATCAAGGAGATAGCATGTGTCAGAGTTGAAAGAAATCAAGGTAGTACACATACTCAACAAAAGAATCAAGAATTCGTACCTGGTTTCATTTTTCAAAATAATGATGTATGTCAAGGTATATTCCACAAATTCCCAAAGATTAGAAATTTATGGAATAAAAGATTCAATTGATAACAATTCTGGTACATGACAAGATTTAGCAATAGAACAGTCATAAAGAAATACAACTGCTCCAACCCTATGGGGATCTTTTAACTTCCAAAGATTATCCTGATGATATGTTCGTCCTATACGTCCTCACAATGTTAGAAAATTTCACCTTCACCAAGTTAGTGAATTAGAGGGCTTGTTAGATGAACTGTCAGAAGATATAGTGAAACTTTGTCGAGAGAGTTGACTTCCATGTTGCCTCTTCTTCTGAGTGACGATCCCATCGTATCTTGTACCACTTAATTGTTCTACTTCGGGTGACACGATCTTTTCACTCCAACTCGAACACCTTATGTTACATTCTTTATCATACATTGTATACATGAACAAACTTAACCCACAACCTCGGGCTCCAAAAGATAGAACAAAAAGAAACAACTATCATACAAACCAACTCAACTCACAACTACTCCCACTATTTTAGTCGATATCATTCATCACAGACTACTCCTCCTCATCCTTAAAGTAGCTATTCAGATCACTTTAGGTTCCTCCATGACCACCTTTGGTTTCTCTTACTCGTGCTTTGGTTGTTGGTGCTCCTCCTACTCAGGAGTCATTAACAACACCAGGGTCATCCTGAACTTCCTGCGGTTGGTAATTGGGATTCACCAAATTCGTCAATCTGTCACACTCAAACTGCAGTCCCCGATTTTCCACCTCTAACTGATTGATATACTGTCCCTGCCCTTGGATTTGTGTAAGGTGCAAGTCCTCTCTGATCCATGCGTCATTCCTCAATTAGATATTATAGCACACAAACTGCCACAACTTTTGTAAGTCCTCCATAGCTTCAGCCCTAGCCTGAATAGCTTGATGTAATGCTATCATCAATCTATCAATCTCCACTTGTAAATTTGGATTGGGCTGAGGAATGTTGCTACTAGTAGGTTCATCTTGAGGAGTTGACTGCTGACGAGAAACACCTTTAGCACTGGTCTTCTTGCAAAGGATATGCTTCTAAGGAGCTCGGGCCATTCTGTAGCAGGAATAGAATGGGGCCATAAGAACAGATGGATGGGATCTGAAGGTTAGCAAGAATAGGATTGATACTACATAACCCAATTCACACTAAGAAGGAAAGTAATTATTAACAAGTTAATTAAACATGATGCATAAACGAACCTACGTTCTAAGCTAAAAAGACTTTAATGTAACACATACTTAAAAGTAAACTTTTATAAATAGGGCAATATAACATGATATTCCACCATAAGCTTTTACACATGATTAAAGAGCTATAGGAGGGAGCATAGGTGAGCGATAAGCAATTTGGACAAAAATAGTCAATGTTAAATTTATTTGACCCAAAAATCTTTTGAAGTTTTCGCAAGGAATAATACAATAGCTCTAGAATAATGATCCGGCTCTGATACCAGCTGTGGCAGAACCTCCAAAGTAATGTGGCCCACATACATTAATCCTTGTCTTAAAAGACCTCAGATTCTGTCGGGTGTCCTCGGGAAACCCGAATCATCCACGAATCTTTTGAACTGGATCGATCATTATAAGAGTCATTGCAGTATTACAACAGTTTTGAACAAATAAAATACATCAGAGTAAAGGTGCAGAAGTCTTACAATAACATAAGTTACAAACTAGTTTCAAATAGATTTTACAAATCATAAGTTGTGTGGAATACAACTATAATAGTGAAATATTATTAATTAACTTTATGATCCACCAAAAACGTAGTGCTCTGCCCAAGAGCCAAACACTCTACTCGACGTCCTCAACTAGACGGACACACCTGCAACAAGGGTAGAACAAACCCTGAGTACAAAAGTACTCCGCAAGACTTACCCGACGTAAAAGAGGGGAGAAGACTCAGGAATGAAGGCCAAATAGGACGAAGTGAGGCTTAGCAAGAAATCAAGGTATTTTGCAGAAAAGCACTAATGATGAGTCCTTAATCTCAACTTTTACTTTCCAGATTAATCATTAGGTTCTTAAGTGAGTGTTGGCAGATCTTAGCGCAATCACTAGAACTCGATAAAGATACTAGTTTCCCGACAATAGCGTCAGAAATGCCTAACGACACTTCTTAGCACACATCGACTAGCGTGAGGTAAATGCGACTAGCGTCTGATAGCTAAGCCTACTGCAAACCCGAACTACCACCAGAGAGAGGGTGTCACAATTCCTCTTCCGGCAATAGCCTAGCTAAGCTAGATTCTAGTGACAATGTAAGACTAACCAAGGGTAACTCTGCAAGCGCACAGGTACCGCTGTAGCACTTCAACCGGGTGAGTATGCCGGTGTCGAATTTGTAGTTCGCTCATGGGAAGCGGATCAAGATTCTCTAGCAAATGGGTGATGGAAACCCGTGGTGGTTCTACTCACTCTAAGCTATTGATGTTGATAAAAGGGTGAGTGTTGATATGAGTGATAACTAAAGGTAACTAGTAGGTAGCTAGCTAGGTGGGAGGACAACGAGTGAGTAAGGACTCCTATGTATCTAACTATACTTCTGTGTTCTAATCTAACTAGTGTAACGATTTAACTAAACTAATGCCTAGACCATCGATGTGATAGGGGAAATCGGCTGACAAATAGGAGGGTTGCGTTCCCAGTGGGACTAACTCCTATTCCAGCGGACCTCGTCTTTAATGGGCGCCCTACAGCCTATCCCTGACGCAAATAGATATAACTGGAAGACTGCGTTCTGTCACAACCGCCCCCGCTAATATACGTCGGAAAGTGAATGGATATACCAATCAACGATAGGGTGCATCCACTATTAAGCACTAGCCTAAGCACCTCGCCTAATCTAGTCTTAAGACTCTGGCTACCACGTAAGTAACCTCGGCCCCAGTTGGTAGTGAAACACACACAAAGGATCTAGACACTAACTAGTTCAGACTCTACACTAACGAGACTAAGACACAACACTACTACACTAGTATAGCAGTGCACTAAGTAGATACTGAAAGTAAAGTACTCAAAGTAGATACTTAATAAAGTAAAGCAAGACTATATTAATATAAGAAAAGTACTTCGAAAGTAAAGGTACAAGAGCTATACCAGATTCTCCAGAAGACGACTCCGGAGACCCGAGCTTCGCTCGACTCGACTCTAACTCCCACTCTAGACTAGACTACACCACTCTTGATCTCCCAAGAGAGCTTGAGCTTGAGAACACTAATGTGAACTACTTGGGGACACTTTACAATGAGAGACTAGGGGGTATTTATAGTGGAGGTGAAGTAGGGGTTACTTCGTAACCACGTCGCCGATCCGTGTGCTCTCCGTCATGCGCCGTTGGATCAAACCGACCTTCCACCAACTTGAATGGACGGCTCTTGGTGCGGGACACGTGGGAGTCATGCGGAAGGCGGTGGAAGCAAACCGACCTTGAGTTGGGCCCACATGCGGGTCGGCCACTGGGTCCGGCGACTGTGGGTCCCACTCCCCTTCTAGAAGGTCCAGTGGCGTGGGGAGCGGTGCCAAGGTGTCAGGCCACCAAAGGTACTAAACGACATCAGCGAAGTACTAAACGACTCGAAACAGAGATACCCACACGTACAAAAACTTTTGTACGCGATCCTAATAACGAAACGAAAGCTGCTACACT
Source organism: Themeda triandra (assembly GCA_018135685.1). Classification (NCBI taxonomy): domain Eukaryota; kingdom Viridiplantae; phylum Streptophyta; class Magnoliopsida; order Poales; family Poaceae; genus Themeda; species Themeda triandra. The sequence continues at coordinate 22,862 of JAENPR010002968.1, read as the reverse complement.
ACTTTGACACATATCCGATCACAATAGTAACGAACATCTTTTGGCGACATTCTTCGCAATAAAGACGCCGGTGGTCGGATCGTCAAATGGGCAATAGAGCTCAGCCCATACACCCTAAAATTTCAAAGCCGTACAACCATCAAATCCCAAGCCTTGGTTGATTTCCTAGTAGAATGGACGGACATGTCCCTACCACCATTTCAAAACGAAGCCGAACGATGGGAAATGTTCTTCGATGGCTCCCTTAAAATAAAAGGAGCGGAGCAGGCGTCGTGTTCAAAGCACCAAGCGGTGATACCCTAAGATACGTCTTTGCGTATCCATTTCAAAGCTTCAAATAACGCGGCCGAATACGAAGCTGCACTTCACGGCCTCAAGATAGCCATAGAATTGGGTATAAAAAGGCTCCTCGTCTTTGGAGACTCTAATTTAGTTGTCCAAAGAAATCAACAAAGAATGGGACTGCACTAATGAAAAAATGGAGGCATACGTAGCGAGGAGATAAGGAAGCTAGAAAATAAATTCTATGGCTTGGAATTCACCTATATACCAAGAGAAAAGAACAAACTTGCGGACCAATTATCTAAATTGGGATCCGATAGAGCAAAAATGCCACCCGACGTATTTGTTCAAGATCTACTATTACCTTTCATTACACAGAGGTAGCACAGAGAACCACCACAAAAGAAACAGATCCATCGTACGGCAAAACCAAAACAGATAATATTCAAGAAAGCATACTTTGCTGGCCCACCTCCGACCCGGCGAAAAAACGGTATCATTGCTTTGCAATCCGACTGACACCTTTCGTAATAAGTGCTCCAAGTAACAAGATCGGGCAAAAAATCTATAGATAACTCCAAAGTTATTTATCCAAAGAAAAGAAAGTGACAAGATCCCTCAACTACAAAGGGATGTAACGAGCAAATACCATCGATGGAACCTTTGGAACAAACAAAGGAGACAAAGCCGTGGAGAATTCCCTTTATTCGGTATCTCATTGACAAGGACACACCGACGGATAAAACGAAAAAAACGGCGTCTCATAAGACGCGATAAACATTATGTCCTAGTCGATGGGCAACTTATGCGCAAAAATGCAAGCGCTGAAGTCTTGCAAAAATGCATTTCTTTCGAAGAAGGAGCGTAACTACTACTACGTATTCATGAAGGGATGTGTGGAAATCATGCGGCATCAAAAACACCGGTCGGAAAGGTATTCCGAGCAGGTTTTTTCTTGGCCAACCGCACTAGCCGATGCTAAGAAACTAGTTCAGCATTGTAAAGGTTGCCAATTCTTCGCTAAACAAATTCATGTCCCCGCACATGAGCTTCAAACAATACCGGCCGCATGGCCCTTTTCATGCTTTGGGGACTAGATATGATAGGACCATTCAAAAAAGCCCGGGCGGCTATCAATTTGTCTATGTACTTATAGACGAATTTTCAAAATGGATAGAATATAATCCCTTAGTCAAGGCAAATGCTCAAAAGGCTGTCGAATTCCTAATAGACGTCGTACATCGTTTCGGCGTACCCAACACCATTATAACAGATTTGGGATCCACATTCACAGGTGGTGAATTTTGGGATTTTTGCGAAGACTTAGGAACAAAAGTAAAATACGTATCAGTGGCTCACCCTCGAGCCAATGGTCAAGTAGAAAGAGCAAATGGGATGATCATAGACGCCCTACGAAAAGGCTATACCGAGACAACGATACCCATCCAGAAGATGGTATCATGAATTACCCGTGATATGGGGACTTCGAACTCAACCAAGCAGAAATACCGGCGTCTCGCCATATTTCATGATATTTGGTGCTTTAAGCGGTTTTACCGGATGAAGTGGCATTTGGCTCACCAAGAACAAAAAACTATGACGAGGAAGCCACAAATGAAGTCGAAAAAACTATCATCGATTCAGGGAGAAGAGCGCAACTTGGAAACACTCCCAAGAACGGCTAAATATCTAGCGTCTCTACGGCGCTATTACAACAGAATGTAAAGAAAGACGGTTTGTGGTCGGAGACCTCGTCCTCAAAAGAATTTAGAAAACAGACGACCTCCACAAATTGTCATCTCATTGGGAAGGACCTTTCCTAGTCAAAGCGGTCACAAGACCAACGACTTATAAACCGTGTGTACTCTAGATGATCCACCTAGAGATTTGCCAAACTCTTGGCACATAGAACACTTAATTAAATTCTATGCCTAGCACACAAGGCAATTGTAATTGTTCCTAGACATGCAACAAAAGTACTACCATTTGTATCAAAGAACACCGAGATATTGTTACAAAACGGTGCAAAGCACCACGAGTTTAATACCACAAATTAATTTCAAGTTATTGTTCGGGCACAAGATCTATCTTGTCAGCGATAACACAAAGGTACCCCGGCAAGCATTTTGCAAGTCTCGAGCTTTTACGGAGAAGTATCTCGGGCCTCCCGGACTCCAAGCGCTTGAAATCTGCCCGAGGAAAGTGAGATTGCGCAAGAGCTAGAACACTTGACGCAACAAAGCGACTCCCCTTCCCGACAAACTCCTTGAGCAAACGCCACGAACGGCGCACGATCCACAACAAATTCGGGAACGAGAAGGGGATTTGCCGGCCTCACTTCACCCCGCGCAAGTACAGCAAACGAGAGGTTGCAATCCATCCGCCATGGACAAGTAGCGCTACGTCGATTCTTGGTTATCATCTTTTAGCACGCCGAATTGTGCCATATGACGCTCATGCGTTTCTACATAAGCACAACTTATAAGATACGATAAGAGCCAAACAACAACAAGATAATAAAAAAGGAGAAAAACGCACCTCGTGCCTCCTTTTCCAAGCGCTCAATCTCTCGTACGAGCTTTCTTCTCCGCTCCGATCGATGAGCAATTTCGGTGACTTTCGGGGCTTTTTCACTCTCCAAATCTACAAAGTACACAATCGAATGTTGACATATTCTCAAAACCATAGGTAACAAGAATGAGTAAAACAAACCTCTTTTTTTGCTCCCCGAAGGGCCGCAACTTTTTCAACGGGAATCTTTCTCAAGTTCCCAAAGCTTTTCACGACCTTCGTGAACACGGATCTCGCCGCTCCAAATCTTCATTTTGCTTCCGCAAAAGACCGTTTTCACACATGGTCGGTTTGAACCGCTCTATGCGGAGACGACGCTTTTCAAAGAATATCTTCAATCACCCGCAAAAGGATCCTTCACAACATGACGAGAATGGGCAAAATAAAAAAAGCCACTAAGACAAGTACTAACCTTAATACGAGCCCGAAGATCGGCAAACACTTGCTCAAAACCCTCGAAATGGCACCCCTGGTAACATTTTCAAAAATGTGCCATTCACCATTGTCATCCTGACGAGCTACATAGCTACGGCTACCAGGAATATGGGCACCAGAAGAAGTTCCCCCCCTGACCTCTTCCATTATCTCAGGGCGATCTGCTGTCGATGCACTGGGTCTAAAACTACCCAAGCGCATATTCAGATATTGATCACCTTCAGCAGATGAGGCCAGGAAAGAATCTAGCGCTAAACCTGGCAAAGACGGCTGAGCATCCTCAGAGGAGGCCATAATGTTGATATCCGCAGTGACCACTACAGGTTCAGCAACGACATTTGCAAGAACTATCCCTGGATCCTCAACAGCATCAGCAGCAGGTGGCACAACTTCAGGAATAGTTTCTTGATCCATGACTACATTGGCAGCAGGAGTTACAACTTCGGGAACAGCTTCTTGGCTCACCAAAGCAGTTCCAGCTTCCACCAAGGGCTCCCTGCCCAAATCTTCAACAATAGGAGTCCTGGCAACAACAAATTTTTTCACAATAATCAAGAGAATTCAAGGTATAGCAAAGATACAGGCCAAGAAGTTCATATAGTTACAGTTCGGATTGCTCAAAGTGAAGGTTGAACCAATCTGGCATATCGGTCTCCGCGTTCCGAATAGAAGTAGAAGACCCAATAACAACATCAGCCTCGGTATCACGAGGCAATACGCCCGATAGAGGCATTCTGATCTTCTAAACCCTCAGCCAAACTACCAGGCTGACCATCATCAGCCAAAAGCCCAGTCCTAATAATTGGCATAATAGGTTGATTCCCAGAATCAACAGCCAATTGAGGAGGTACACGGGGAGGAGTACAACTCCGACCACCACTCCTTTCAGTACGCAAACGCTTGCGTCGAGCAAATTCAGCAATGGACAATTTATCTTCAGAATCAGATTCAGAATCTGATGACTCCACAACCTGACGATAACGGCGTTTTTGACCACTAGAAGCACAAGGCTGAAGCGATAGAGAACCCCCTGTCAGAACACCAGAACGTTTCTTTTTCTTCTCATACACAACCTTCCGCTTTCCGGCGACTTTAGATTGATCATCAACGAGCTCTGCGGCGTCATCATCGGCTTCCATTCTCACAATTCCCGATCAAATCCGGTGCTTGGGTATTGCAAAGCTTCTCCGAAGGGAAGATCATCAAGAGGGACGCGAGACACATAAATATGACGACCCTATACATATAACCGAATTTAGCATCAAAACAATCAAACCACAAAGCACAAAAATAAGAGGATAAAAAATAAAGAAACATACCGGGGAGGTGGTTGTCTCCAATCAAATGGCCTTCTTACGGGCTTAGGGATATGAGTATCATCCCCTCGTTTAAACATCTTCATGAGCCTCAAAGAGATATCATCAGCAGAAATTTGCTCCGGAGTCTCACGAGAAGGGTCGTCCTCTCCACGATATTCCCAAAGAAAGTTGAACCTCTCCTTAAGAGGCTGAATACGGCGAGAGATAAAAACAGTGATTTCGCCACCGTAAAACCATTCAGACCCTTTAAGTTCATCATCGCCGAATTTCATTCACTTCAATCATCTCGTAGTGTTTGGCTTATCCGACCGTAAAGTGATTGGGTTCGAGGAATTTGAGTAATATCACAAGGAACAGGCCTTCCCTGTTCATTGTCATTTACATAGAACCATTTCTTGAACCAATCCTTCACATTATCGTGTGTGTAAACGATAACCAGCGCGACCGCATCCGTCACGGAGCGAAATGTAACATGCCCCAGGCCTCTTTGGACTGCCACCCAAATTCCCTCTCCTCTTCAACTCATAAAAATGTCGAAGACATTGAAATTTGGGGGAATGGCAAGATACAACTCACAATACGCAACAAAAAGAGCGATTGTCATAATAGAGTTCGGTTTGGAGATTGCGATTGATATCTTCCAAAGGATGCGAGTTCTAAAAAAAGTATGGATCGGAATACCCAAACCCCGATAAAATAATCTTCAAATACAACTATTTCACCATCATAGGGACGGGGGAACGCCTCACCTCGTGGCGGCACACGCCACACTCCAAGAGCTGCCGGCGGAATCATACCACCATCTGCCAAAGCATTCAGAGACGCCGCCGTCGATTGAATTGACGCTTCTTCCCCATGATCTTCGGGCGGAAGGATGCGGTTGTTTCGGACTAACCCTAGACACGGAGCACGGGAGCGAAGGAACCGGTTGCAAAAACGGCGAGGCAAAATGAGAGCGAATAGTCCAAATGACGGCGGCACCGGAAGTTTTTAACCACACTAGGGTTTTTACCCTTAATGGGCTAGAGAAACTGGGCCGCCTCCAGCGAAAAAAGGTTTTTTTGGTCAGTTCCCTCTCTCCATTTAAATTCATTTCTTTTTACGAGACACACGCTTACTGCACAACCTGAAAGCCGGCCCGGTAAGCAAAGCTGCGATGGCCATTTAAGTCTGTCTTCTAGCTATAGTCTTAAAAACAAATTCGCTAAAAAGACCGGGTTCACGGCAAAGCCGTTCCAACCCACTGTAACAAAGCTACAATATAGCAGTAGTATAGCATCCATATTTCAACCCACACAATCCGACAGCTGAGCTGGGATTTTTTGCCAATGATACCGGTTATTCTGGCACACAAATAGCTAAGCTATTTCATGGGTTTAGATTCAAAACCATGGTCTCACGGCCACGGCCGGGGTGAGTTAAGTAGCAAAGCCGCTTTAACTTAATCATGACAAAGTCATGGCATGGTTCAAACCGACCGGCCCAAATGAAATTTGGCTGCTCGGTCTCACTCAAAGAGTGGTCGGAAACACATAAAGCACGATATAATTGTCTTCTTTTTTAGACCACGACATAACGTGTTCCACCTCATCTCGGGCTCGGGGACTACGTGGGCCCACGTCACCCGAGAGGTGACATGGGCTAGATCCTTCTTTTAGAGCTTGCCGCAACATATACAATCTTACAAAGCAACCTCGGGGACTACGTGGGCCCACGTCATTTGCATGACTCGGCCTGAATCTTTCTCTTTACAAAGAAGTTTAGTTCAAAACTAAGCTAGGGCAACAACCAATCACGACAGATAACATGTGATGGCAGGTATCACATACTAACGTGGGCCCACGTCTCCGGTTTGGGACCCTTTTCAAAATTCTTTTTTCTTTTCGGGAGCATCATAAATCTTTCGGTCAAAACCGAAACGTCAACCAAGTGTAAGCAAAGTGTGGTCGGAAACATTAGACGGTCCTCCACCCCGCTCGGACCACATGTCGAACGTGTGTCCGACCACCCTTTCTCACTCAACCAAGCAAGACGGTGTTTTTTCCTCAAGATCCATGATGCTCGGGGACTAGCTGTGGAGGTATAAACTCCATATACCCTCACGGCCTAGTTTGGGCCGACATGCTATCACCAGGCCGGCCCATCAAGCTTCAAGACCGATCGGCTCGAGCCGGTCTGGACAGGCCTAAAATAGGCAAGAATATCGAAGACCGACAAGGAGGACAAGACCTAGCCGAGATAGGAAAGTTTAGACTTGTAAAGTATATAAACTTAGTACCGAGATAGGCTAGTTCCGACTTGTAACCTTGCTCCCCGCGATATATAAGGAGAGCAAGGACCCCCATGCCGGAGGAGAGAATCTAGCATAACGCACAGACTCATACATCTACATCATAATCGAAACAGAGAGCAGGACTAGGGTTTTACGCATCTTTGCGGCCTGAACCTGGGTAAACCTCATGTGATTGCTCCCTGTTTACGTCTTGCTCGCAATCTCGTGCGCCTTCCGCCAATCCATTACCGGTCAGGGCATACCCCTGGTCGGACTATCGCCGATATTTCGTCGACAGTCGGCCGACCTGGCACCTGGCCCCTGGCCCATGTGGCAGCTTCCTGGTGCTGTCCTGGCTTGTCACGTGTAGTCTTTTCCGAAGTTGGGTTCACTTGATATCTTGCTTGCTTCTATGTGGATCCTTGGTCCATTGTACCAATCAGGTGGAATATTGATGTGTGATACATTTGGATCTAGGATCAGGTTCTCCTGTAGTATCAGGGACCCTGCTTGGTGGTCAGATCCTGGTGAGACCAGAATCAGGTCGGTAGACCTGGGTTTTGGTCTCACAGGGCCTGTTTCTAGCTTTCCTGCATTTCACAAGCTAAGAATACAAGTGGAACTTTATTAGTGGTAAATATGTTCATGTGATGCTTATCTTCCTTCCATCGAGGACTGTTGACGGGTTTCTGAGTGTACCAAAACTGGTCTTTATTCCCGTCAACAAGATCCCCAAGCTTAACCTTTGCTCGTCCCGAGCAAACGATCAAAACTTGGTTCGATTGGATTAGGTATCATTACTAAGTTAACATCTCAATAGTACTAAGTGCACAACAAAGAACTTCTCCTTGAATGGAAAATTTAGCAATGTTAACACACCCATATTACTCTAGCACCCATGGGGCTTTGGCATTAACTCAGTCTTGGGATGTTGGAAGACAGAACAGTTTTGGCTAGAGCATCTACCTTTCTCATTCTTTTAGCAAGTTTCATGCCAGAGGTTTTTGATAAGTTTTTCAAAAGAAGTCTTAATGTTCCTCAAATGGTTTCTCTCAAGTCACTCAAGTGGTGTATGAATCCTCACTAAGGCACATCATGTGTTTGTCTTTCAAAGACATCCTACCTCTAATAAGGCTTTATGTGGAGCTTAAGTAGGTATGTCAAGGAATAGCGTACTTGCAAGGCATATGTTGTCTTAGTTAAGAAAGATGAAGTCTTGGACCACAGAAGAGTCTTATCATACCCTTAGATCAAGATGTAAGATGAAATGGATGAATGTAATGGATGGTAAGGTGATGAAAAAGAGTGGATGTATGGTGAATGAGGTTGCTCCCTTATTTGATGCTATCTCTCTTTCTACTTCTATTGAGACAAGGCTAGCTCTTTCTTCTCTCTCTCTCTCTTTTTTTTTCAACAGATGCCTAGTCTTTATGAGATGTGTCTCACCTAACAAATGATAATTGAGAGAGAATCTCTAATTGTGAAGCATGGAGCAACCCATAGGATAAAATGGTGAAGGTGCATACTTCCAGTGTAGAAGCAGCACATGGATAGTGGTATGGATGATGATGCGTGCTCTCAGTGTAGGAGTAGCATAATTATGATGGTGAGATGCGTTACCCCAGGATAGGAGTAGCATAAATGATGGATGGTGAGATGCGTACTCCCAGGGTAGGAATAGCATGAATGGTGGTAGTAAGATGCGTACTCCCAGGGTAGGAGCAGCATGGTTGCATACTTCCGGATTAGAAGCAGCATATTTGGTGATGTGGGGATCTTGATCTTAGGGCCACGACAAACCTCTAACAAAGGTTCTACAAGTCTTAACCAAACTCAATGCGAGCAAGTAGCTTATGTAGAAGGCTTATGGATATATCAAGGTATATGTATGGCCGTGGTAGGAATTTCAACACCATTGAGGAACAATTAAGTTTTTTGTTCATTTTAAAAGGAAATCTCTGGCAATCATGCGTGCTTAGAACAATAGAGTAGGGCTCCTATCTTCACTATCTCATATCTTACAACAACTTAGACTTTGTATTAGCACTTGCAACCCACTCGAGTGATCAAGTTCATGATGGTTAAAGGTGCCAAATAATCTAGACTTAGAGAAGTGCTAAGTTGTAAACAAGCACTAGAGAAACATTAACTAGCAATTTCATCATCATTTCCATAGAAAGACTAGCACACATGAAGCATATAAACAAAAGGGAAATAAAGCAAATAAATATTTTTTTTGGATTTTTAATTTTTATTTTTTTTTTAAATGCGATAAAACAATAACTAAAATGCAATAAGACAAGGATTAAATGAGGAGGAATGGAAACATACCTTGGATGAACTTACCTTAGTGGGGAGAGCATCTCCCCCAAGCTTGTCTCTTGCTCACTGTTGTGAGAACCACTCATTCCACTGGTCCCAGCGGTGCTCCTCCTCCGTGATGACGCCTTGGACAAATTCCAAGTTCTGTTGCATGAGCTGCAACGTGGCTTGATTCCCGATGTGGAGGTTCTCCACCTTTTGGGTGAGTGCTTCGATCTCGGTCGGTGGCTGACGCCTCCCTCTGCGGCGGCGAGGAGTATGTGCCCAGGAAGGTGTCCTGGAATGAGGGGGTGCTTCCATGTGGGAAGAGCTCACCTCCTCTTCTTCATCGGGTGCAGCATGAGAGGGACCAGCTTGTTCCTGAGCGGCACGGGCTCGTGCTCTCGTCATTCTGTCCGTCCCTGCAGCAGGACAAGGTCTTTCCCTTCTGTCCAGGGTTAGTGTTGAGACATTATACAGCCAAAGTCCCTCATTAGGGAGAGGAATCTCGATCGCTATCGAGTCCCATATGTCATCTTAAGCGTACCTCTTGGACCTCTTTTAATTAGACTAGTACGTATAAACGTTTCTTCAAGAATAATTGGTCTCTCCTTAGGCATAAACTCATAAACATTCCCCTCAAGCACACCCAAAGATTCAACAATTCTAGTTATGAATGAAGTAAAACCTATGGGTGTTTCTTGAACAACAGTGTTCTCCCAAAAGTGTACTAGCATTTTGACAGGGGCAAACTTGATTTTGTTAACCATGACATACATGAGTTGCATCTCTTTAAGACCTATTCTCGATAAATCAGCCCTAGGAAACGGAGTGATTGCGATCCAAAAGAACATAAACCTCAAAGTTGGATTATGAATTTGCTTAGGTTTAGGATTGGACCAGTCATTGGACACAGCAATTGATTTCCAAAAGATAGCAAAGTTAAAATTTGCTAAAGCAACCTCTTCATCTAGTATGCAATCATGATCAAAGCCTAGACCAACACTCAACTCATTCCAAGACAGGTCATAGTCATTATTAAACATGCGAAAGCTAACACCCAAAGCATTTGACTTAAGTGAGCAAAGGAATTCTTGGGTGAGTAACTCTATGCCACGTTCAGGAACTTGCCAAAATGAGGACCAACCAATAGTATTGAAAACTATGGCAAAGTCGGTGCTCATACCTATTTTGTCGAGGAGTTCTTGGTCGAAGAGGGCGGAGTGCTAGAAACCACAAGTGCGAAGAGTGTAGAGCTTTCCTAACTCCTCATGGGTGACCATGAGGTTGCTAATAGGCTCCATCATCCTGCCAGGCATGATGGCAGGAACAAGTTGGTGCACTTGTTCTTCCTCCTCCCTCTCATGACCCCTACTTTCGGATTGGCGAGAGCTCGAGGACGAGCCTTCGCCCTTCTTTTTGCTAGACCTTCGGAAGGGATTCTTCATCCTAACTAAACTAGTGGGCAAACAAGACCAAGCTTTTCTACTACACTACTAAGAGAGAAAAGGGAAATGTTTTTGGGTTTTTGGGTTTATGACTACTACTACACTAAACTTGAGAAGGCTTGAAACACTAAGAGAGAAGAGAAGGCCAAGTGAGCTCGAGGTGATTCTGCTGGTTGTGGTGTGGGATTGAGCTCACATTGGGGTGGTATTTATAGGGTTGAAAGGGCAAGGCCAACCAAGCCAAGAGGCGAGTCGGCCGACCACCCCTAGGGCCATGTGCACTTGTGTCTCACTTTAGACAAGGAATCTTGCCTCGTGCCTGCAAAAAGTCAGGAATTTGGGACCAAACCTTGGTCGGCTGACCAGGGTTTCTGCCCCCCACCACTTTGGACATGTTTTGTCTGGTTGTCTGATAAAGGTAGTGGTGGTCCTTGTCCTAGATTCCTTCTGGTTGATTCGGATTCCTATGTCTAGTGTTTGGTGAAAGAGAAGGGCAAAAGTGGAGACAAGGATAAAGGTTGTCTCCTAGCATGCATTGCTGTTCCCTATGCTTGCTTTAGCTGTTGGCATGTTCCCTAAAGCATTCTCATGCTTAAAGTAACATCCTAAGCTAAAGTCACGAGCATTGCACCATCTCTATTCGAATTCTGGCTAGTGGGATGGGCATAGGATCCATGTGTGTCGGCCCGGTGGGAGGCAATTGGGTGCTGGTGGGACCGAGTCCGGGTCGGCCGACTGGGCTTGTGAGCCCCGGGGCACCCGTGCACTCCCTTGGATCCACGCTTCTAGCCGTAGTGAAGAGGGTGGTGGAGCCCAAAGGTTAGGTCGGTCGACCAGGCCTTGGTGGCCCCACCGGCTCAACTTTTCTCTAAACACTCTTCTCAAGTTTTATTACCTATATCTAACTTTATTTTATTGAAATAGAAAATACAATTGTAAAAGTAAACATGCAATTGGAAAGGGAAATGCGAGTTGAAATGCATGGAAATAAATATGAGATAACTACGACATACCTGGTCAGCGGAGGGCTCCGTGTTTTAGGTCCATAGAGCGGGACCTCTCCCGTCGGGTTCATTCGGTGGACACCTCGGTCGGTCCCGGAGATGGGGACCTTGAGGGTGTCTCCTTCTTCCGCCATTCTTGCTGGGCTTCGGCTTTTGGTTCGGCAGGTTCTTCTTTCGCTTCGGCCTTCTTGGCCGACTTGGCGGTCTTAGTGTTCTTCCGTCGGCGGTGTTGGCAACGCGGCTTCTGGGGCGCTTGTGCCTACATGTTAGCTTTAAAACCATTGAAAGGCACATTCACATACCGTCCTTGGACTGACATGTACATCTCGCCATGTTGCACGTAGATAGTGGCGTCCACCGTGCTCAGGAACGGTCGTCCCGGGATGAGCGGTACTTCGACGTTGGCTCCCATGTCCGGTACCCGGAAGTCGACAGGGGATATACTCATCTTTAATTGAGCAAGATATCCCGTGCCAACCCCTCGGGAAACCGGATGGTTTGGTCCGCCATCTCGCAAACGCACATATGTAGGGTGCAACGGGCTCCCTAACAGGTTATCATAGGTTACCTTGGACATGATGTTGACACCGGATCCAAGGTCGCAGAATGCATTGTCGAAGATCTGCGGTCCGATCTGGCAAGTGATCGTTGGCAGGCCAGGATCTCCCTTCTTCGGGACAAACGGTGAATCCACCGTCACCCGAACGGAACGAGAATGAGGCTTACCAAACTTCGTAGTTACCAACCTGACGCCCTCAATAGGGTCCTCGGGCTTTGCCGGAATCTTACCTTGCTCATAAGTGGGGACAAATTTGCTGCTAATTGAGCTAACTGGTTTTCTAACATTTTATTAAAGCTCAATTGATTTTTCATAGCGAGTTAAAGCTATCCATTTTCTCACTAAGACTTTCTAAGATCTTGTCATTAGCCATCATTCTTTTATTATGACCATCATTAATTTTAATTTGACCAAAGACAAGTTCTCTCAAGGAAGGTTGGTTATTAAAAGAATTACGGAATTATTATGGTAAGAATTACCCGAATTATTATTGTAACCCATACCTTGGCCTTGGTAGAAGGGGCGTGAACTCCATTGCTATTGTTGGGGCCGATTCCCGTTGTTGAAGTGGTTGTTGTTGTTGTTGTTGTTGACGAAGTTCACCTCCTCCTGAGTCATGGGGCAGTTGCTGCCCGAATGGTCCTCCTCCCCGCAAACCTCGCACCATGGGTCAGTACCCACACAACAGATAGCGGCAGGAGTCTGGATGGCCTCCATTTCCTTGTTAGAGGATGATCCCTCTATCTTCTTCATCAGGAGGTCCATCTTGGCAGAGAGCATGTCCACCTCGCTAAGGGCGTGGACACCTCTCTTCTTGGGTCAAGGCACTCTTCGTTCCATCCTTGGTTGACCACCATCTTCTCGATGAGCTCCTTGGCATCCCCGACATTGTGTTGCGGGAATGCCCCTCCGCGGAAGCATCAAGGTGACTCGGGCTACGCCGGTCGGCCCATGGTAGAAACCTTGAATAATGAGCCATTCGTCTATCCCGTGGTGGGGACAGGCTTGAATGTACTCATTGAGACGTTCCCATGCTTTGGGAAACGTCTCGTCGGACTTTGTTGGAAGCTTGAGATCTTCCCGCGCAGACACCGGTCTTGCCCGCGGAAAGAACTTCTTGAGGAATGCATTGGCACATCTGTCCCAAGTTGTCACCTCGGCCTTGTTGTTGTAGAACCATTGCTTCGTTTTTCCCAACAATGAGAATGAAAAAAGACGAAGGCGAACGACATCTGCAGTGACGTTCTTGACCGTGAAGGTGTTGCACACCTCCAGAAAGTGTTGGAGGTGGGCATTGGCATCCTCATGTGGCTTCCCACAGAACTAATTTGCTTGCACCATGTTGATCAGTGCAGGCTTAAGTTCAAAAGTTGCATCGCCCAAGTTCACGTTCGGACCCGTATCGACAAAGTCGGCCGACGGCGACGAGAACTCGCCGATGGTCTTTGAGCCATGACTCAACTCAACAAGCGGTGCGGACTTCCTTCCACAAACGGTTCGAGGCTCGAGATGATTCTGCGAGGAGGGACTAGGCGCATCTAGCTCTCTTCAAAGAACCTCTCTCAGATCTTCGACAAGTTTGATGGCGACGAAACCGCTCATGCATGTCTAGAAAAGGATAATAACAAAAACAAGACAAAGTGAAGGATAAGCCCCTAACACTACTTGATGCTTTAGATTAAGAGTAGACCACGGATTCCAATTTACTAAAGATTCTTAATACGGCGCTTCCCCGGCAACGGCGCCAGAAATGCTTGTTGGCAGATCTTAGCGCAATCACTAGAACTCGATAAAGATACTAGTTTCCCGACAATAGCGTCAGAAATGCCTAACGACACTTCTTAGCTCACATCGACTAGCGTGAGGTAAATGCGGCGGCATCGATAGCTAAGCCTCCGCAAACCCGAACTACCACCGGAGAGAGGGTGTCACAATTCCTCTTCCGAAACCCTAAGAATGCTAAGCTAAGCTAGATTCTAGTGACGACATAAGACTAACCAAGGGTAACTCTGCAAGCGCACAGGTACCGCTGTAGCACTTCAACCGGGTGAGTATTCCGGTGTCGAATTTGTAGTTCGCTCACGGGAAGCGGATCAAGATTCTCTAGCAAATGGGTGATGGAAACCCGTGGTGGTTCTACTCACTCTAAGCTATTGATGTTGATAAAAGGGTGAGTGTTGATATGAGTGATAACTAAAGGTAACTAGTAGGTAGCTAGCTAGGTGGGAGGACAACGAGTGAGTAAGGACTCCTATGTATCTAACTATACTACACGTGTTCTAATCTAACTAGTGTAACGACTTAACTAAACTAATGCCTAGACCATCGATGTGATAGGGAAATCGGGCGACAAATAGGAGGGTTGCGTTCCCGGTGGGACTAACTCCTATTCCGCGGACCTCATCTTTAATGGGCACCCTACACCCTCCCCGATGCAAATAGATATAACTGGAAGACTAGGTTCGTCACAACCGCCCCGCTAATATACATCGGAAAGTGAATGGATATACCAATCAACGATAGGGTGCATCCACTATTAAGCACTAGCCTAAGCACCTCGCCTAATCTAGTCTTAATACTCTGGCTACCACGTAAGTAACCTCGGCCCCAGTTGGTAGTGAAACACACACAAAGGATCTAGACACTAACTAGTTCAGACTCTACACTAACAAGACTAAAACACAACACTACTACACTACTATAGCAGTGCACTAAGTAAATACTGAAAGTAAAGTACTCAAAGTAGATACTTAATAAAGTAAAGCAAGACTATATTAATATAAGAAAAGTACTTCAAAAGTAAAGGTACAAGAGCTTTACCGAGATTCTCCCGTAAGACGACTCACTGAGACCCGAGTTTCGCTCGACTCGACTCTAACTCCCACTCTAGACTAGACTACACCACTCTTGATCTCCCAAGAGAGCTTGAGCTTGAGAACACTAATGTGAACTACTTGGGGACACTTTACAATGAGAGACTAGGGGGGTATTTATATTGGAGGTGGAGTAGGGGTTACTCCAGCACCACGTCAGTGATCCGTGTGCTCTCCGTCATGCGCCGTTGGATCAAACCGACCTTCCACCGACTTGAATGGACGGCTCTTGGTGCAGGACACGTGGGAGTCATGCAGGAAGGCGGTGGACGCAAACCGACCTTGAGTTGGGCCCACATGCAGGTCGGCCGACCTAGGTCCGGGCTGACACGTGGGTCCCACTCCCTTCCGAAGGTCCGGTGGCGGTGGGAGCCGGTGCCAAGGTGTCGGGCCACCAAAGGTGGGTCGGCCGACGGCACTGGCCCCCGGCCCACGTGGCGGCTTTCTCGTGTCTTTGTCTGGCTTGTCACGTGTAGTCTTGTCCGAAGTTGGGTTCACTTGATATCTTGCTTGCTTCTATGTGGATTCTTGGTCCATTGTACCAATCAGGTGGAATGTTGATGTGTGGTACATTTGGATCCAGGATCAGGTTCTCCTGTAGTATCAGGGACCCTACTTGGTGGTCAGATCCTGGTGAGACCAGAATTAGGTCGGTAGACCTGGGTTTTGGTCTCACAGGGCCTGTTTCCAGCTTTCCTGCATTTCACAAGCTAAGAATACAAGTGGAACTTTATTAGTGGTAAATATGTTCATGTGATGCTTATCTTCCTTCTATCAAGGACTGTTGACGGGTTTCTGAGTGTACCAAAACTGGTCTTTATTCCCGTCAACAGTGAGCCTAGTCTAGCTTGATTACAGCAGATCAAGATAATTCATGCAACTCTCTTTTACTTCTACCATCAAGTAACCACCATTTTACACTACGATGCAGGTGCGAGGATCAAGTCTCCATAACCGAGGAGCACGACGTTCCGAAACAATTTACTCAGCTGAGGGTTCCTAAACACACGGTATAAGTGAGATTCTCGCCCACAGGTATATCAATTCTTAGCTTCGGATGTCACAAAACTAGCCGCAGCTTCCAAGCCACCCGAGAATACATGTACACCTCAACCCCAAGCTTCTCTGCCCACGAGGGTAGCTTGTACTCCCGCCATCTCGCCACTCCCAGTGCGTGGGTTCGCCGTCCTAGTAATGAAATCTCCTAGGCAAGAACTTGCCCCATAGGGTATGTGAGTAGTTACAAGTTCGTGATCCAAGGGCCAACAACGAACGGTCCTTAACTGATAAGTCGGAAACACTACATCAAGACTCCTTTCCCGATGCAAGTTAACCGACCGATCTTTACTTTCATTATAAGATGTAACTGATCCAGACCAAAGGATTACTTCGAGACATCATTTGATGTAACCCATTAGTCTGATCAAAGATAACATTGTTTGAGTAACATTAACCTTACCGACGGTAAGCACTTCCTTTTGAAAACGTTTTGAAATCCGAACTTAATTAGCAAGGCTAAGCATTATTACGCATTTTTTCAATCAAAACGGTTTCAAGGATGAGGTTGGAATAATCAAGGTAGTTAATGCATCAAGTAGGTGATCACTCAACTCCTAGTACCTAATGCAGCGGTACATAATCAAGTGATAAAACTTTTGCAAAATCAAGGAATGGGTTGATGG
Source organism: Themeda triandra (assembly GCA_018135685.1). Taxonomy (NCBI): domain Eukaryota; kingdom Viridiplantae; phylum Streptophyta; class Magnoliopsida; order Poales; family Poaceae; genus Themeda; species Themeda triandra. Next base: position 6,116 of record JAENPR010002968.1, on the reverse strand, counting down.
ATCCGGGGCTTGCCTTGAAAGTCGGTGTAGACATTCTTCAACGACGTATCTGGAAGTCACGACCAAACACCAAAGATGGACAGCCCTCCTCAGAAACTAGAGTCAACTCGACAAGAATTTCCACAGAAACCGGATCGACGGGCCTCTCCTCGACCACGGGGACCCGGTGATGATGCGCTCAAAGATGAAGGTTTGACAACGATGAAGGTGTGACACGACGTGGACAGGGACGGCGACGGAGCTCTCCGACGACAAGGTTGGCACTTTGGTGTGTCCTGTGCACCAAACGAGGAACTAAGGGAAGCATCAGACGCACGAGGTAAAAGGGAGCTCGATGGTGGAAGGAATTTGGAAAATGATCACGGACGTCGAGGAACAACGGCGGCGATGTCACGACGGCTCAAACGGCCGGACGCGAGGACGATGACGGCGGGACGGAGCTACAAGCGGCCAACACTTGCACTTCTTGGCCCAAATGGAGCGCAAGGATAAGGCGGTGCTGGTGGCTAGCTAGGACGGCGCGCGGTGGAGCAACAACGGCAGCGACGAGCGACGGAACTATAGCGACAGAGCAGAGCAATAGCGGCGGCGGGAAAAGAGCAAGGGAGGAAGAGGGGAAACAGCTCTTGGCTGGCCGTTTTATGGCGCTTCGACGATGCACGGGCGGATGACACGCGGTCGAGGAGTCTTCCAGCGTCGACGCACGCTAGTGACCGGCGGCGACAAACCGGCATGGCGGCGGTGACACCGCGACGGTGACAACAGTGAGGAGAGAGGACGATGCGACGTCGCCGGGGGATTTTTCTGAAATTTTGCAATTACTGCAAAAATTTGAACCGAGCTCAAAAAATTCCAAAAACAACCCTAGCCTAATTTTTCAAGATCTACAACTTTCTCAACGGAAGATTTTCAAATTTTGTGCAGAAATTTGAATTTGAAATCAAGTTTGAAAAGGGATAAAACCCTAGAAACAAATATATGGAATTACTTTTGATTTTTCTAAATAACTTGAAAATCTTCAAATCTATGGAATGTGCATCTTTTCAAACCAAACACTTCCACCAAAGAAAATTTTTCCAAAATATGCATAATTTTTGAAATATGACTTAAAAATCAAAGGGGGACAGTTTTCGGAAAATAGTCTTTTCAAATTCATTTGAAATTTTCTTTTGAAACTTGAAAAACTTTGTTCACCAACATTGAAGCTCTCATCAAGACCCACAAACTTCCTTTTTGGATCAACCCCAAATTCTTTGTAGATTTTGAATTAGAGAAAAGGGGGTTTGAAATGAATTGAGCTTGATTTATCTAGCACACAACTAGGCTATCAAAAGTAATTACAAGCATCATCTCAAAAACACATTCAATCTAGAAAAAAATAAATTTGTTTTACTTGATGCAAAACAGTGTTGTCCTAAACTGGGATGATTTACAAAGCAACAGATGACTTGTCAGGTTTTAGTTTACCATAACATCAGAGATGTTACATATCTAGAAGCTGGGAAAGGAAAGAATCCACTCAAGACACAACTCATTGCGCAAACGGATCGGAAAGTGGCACTAGAAGGACGTGGAAGACACCAAAAGGCACAGGAACGAAGCGGAGGCCTGGCGGCTGCCAGGTGGGGCCGACCGGCCCCACATGTCAGGCCGGCCGCCCTGGCTTCACTGCCAAGTGGGCCCTCCTTCCCGTGGCGGCCTCCAACCGACCTCTAAGACGCATCTTGACCCTTCCATGTCGGTTTTGTGTTTATACCCCTGTTCGTATAGTGCTCATTCCGATGATCAAGGGGTGGGTGGTAGATATTTTGTAAGCGTGGTGCTTATACGTTGTTTACCTGCGAATGCACCCTATATTCTGGGCCATGTGGTAGATCGCGAAGGTGACTATTATAGCTTCATTGAGTCCTATGTAGTCCACTCCCTGAATGTAGGACACGTAAGGCTGAGTTGCGGGGTGATGTCTTGCTCTGTTCCTGACCCACCTTATCAATGTCTCTTGTGTATGAATACAAGGTTACCCTGATCGTGATTGCTAGATGTAATTGCACTAATCAATATAGCTCAATGACCTATAGTTAGAATAACCCTAGGAGTTAGTCTCTATTTTCTAGTTCTTTCTAGAGTCACGCCCAAGTAGGAAAATGCTCGGTGGAACCCCTTTTAGGATTGCTTTGATCTGTTATTAATTATCCTTATTATGATATGATTGATCCCTGCTTGAGTTTGATCTAGTGGAACTCTTATCACAAGTGTAAGTTATAGCTTTTATTCTTCATACCTCCAAGTGCCTTCCCAGTGGTAGAATTATAGATATCTAAAACTTCCCTGGGTGAAATGTTACAACGGATGTATTTTATCTGTGCACTTGTGGATAACCTTTATTTGTTTTCTATAGTGCTACGATCATAAGTACAACCACATCTTTTGGTGCTGTGTTGGGGATAACAACCTGGCTTAAGCAATGCTAAAAGATGTCCCGTACATCTCTAATGCCTTTGCTGAGGTCGGGTTTGACCTACCCTATTTGTAATCGTGTTAAAGATGTCAACAAGCATTTCTAACGGCATTGCCGGAGCTGCTGCCGTGAGCCGCCGCCGTCGTGCTGCTATGCTTCTATCTCCATCCCTGCTCTGCCTTGCTCCCTCTTTCCCCTTGCTGATACACATGGATAGTAGGAAGGAACAGAAGATGCCGTCCGCCTCGGACCTTGCTTCTGCCTCCATCGTCGCCTCCTGGATGCCAGAGCCGCCGGTGCCGAGGCTGTTGCCGCCGACACCAACGACGCCCGACTCCGAAGCCTTGACCTGCCTTGGAGCCGCGCTCGTCGGAGCCCAAGCCATTGCCGCCTCGTCCAGACACCGTAGCCGACGACTACCGGAGCTGTTTCCCCACCTCGCCGCCGGCCACTGCGCTGGAGCCGAACATCGCCGGAGCTGTTGTTGCTCTGCTCCACTCCCTCTCTATTCCGCACGGCTCTACTTTGTTTCCTCCCCTCTCCCGACACAAGAAACGAAACGGAAATGGAAGATACCGTCCACGCCGCAGAGAGCGAGCCGAGTCGAATGAACGTCGTCGTCTCACGCTGGCCTCGTCACGAGAGCCAATGACGGCGCGACACATCATCTAAGTGGGACCCGGCTGCAAGAGACAAAAATGCCCTATTCACTTTCCGTAAACCTGGCATTTGTGAACCATATTGGAAGGCGAGTTCGCTGCACAAATGAACCAACGGGTTCACGGAACAGTGTCATGCCAAGCCCACGTCCGACTGGGAGTGTGTGTACGTCAGCAACTGTGCTGAGTAGAAAATGCTCCACGCACCTGGAAAGTGCACTCAGGAAGCTGAGCAGGCCCTTCCCCATTTTAGAAAAAATTTCAGAAACTCCAGAGCCTACCTAGACTTTTCCCACGCCTTCTCCACCATCTAAAATTCCAGAAATAATTTTCAACTTACCTTTCCATTCACTTTTTTTTCGATAAACCTTGGTAAATTTATATCTCCTCCGTCCTAACTCTGAACCTGTACTTCTGCAAGCAAAAATCCCCTAAAATCAAACCCTACACACAGATCATTGTTCATAATTTTTGGTGTCCATTTAAATTCTAGTTTGTTTATTTTTTGTTTCTTTTGTTTAATGCTAAACCGCGTAGAATAAAAGACGTCAGAGAGAACCCGATGGAACCTGGAAGCATAGCTATACGAAGACGAAGGAGCAAGAAGCATAAGAATCTGAATCATGGAGTAAGGAAATAATCGTCAGCGAGCGGAGGCAAGTCCTAATCCCCACCTATCCCTTACATTACCATTCCTTTAATTACTCCTCGTTCGCCACCTCTAAATTTTGCTAGCGTCCACCATAAACCCACCATATACACAACCCTACCAACTAATAATCTTAACACATACTACTTAAATCCTCATTCATGAATTGATATGGAATTATGATGAATTATGAGCTTGTTTATGATAATGTGATTTATGAGAAGGTAATGATTACCTTGATGAGAAATGAGTATTATGAACTTGAGGATAATAACTATGGAACTTAATTTGGTAAAACTAGACTAAACCCTGACAGGGAGCGAGTGAGGTATTTTATGTGGTATGGATTACCTTTTGGGAAAGTTCGTCCGTGTGGGTTCCTGTTAGGAGATACTCGCTTCAGTCATATAAGGACTGGTTCATTGGCCATCTCGCCCAGCCTTAATTTCGTACAGCCACATGTCTATATGGATAGACTTGGTCTCACACCCCGTTAGGTCGAAGTACAACTACTACTAGGAGGCCAGTGTGGCAACGGACTATCAGGACACGACACGGTTGCTTAGTGGTCTTCCGTGGTCTGGTCGGCATGGTTGATATGTGGTCTTCCATGTAAAAATTATTATTGTGTCGTGTGCGAGCACCTTATGTTAAAACTGGATGCTGAGTGATCATCCGAACTATCGAAACTGGATGCTGAGTGATCATCCAACCACTATATGATTTGGGATGCTATGTGATCATCCTAATGGTGTGGATCTAACCCCCTGAGTAGGCCGTGGTGGAGTTGTATGGAAACCTAAGGTAGCGCCCTCTCGGGTACGAGCTCTCGTTAGGCCTGTCTAAACCATGACGATGGTGTCGACTACATCTATCATGTGGGGAAATTTGTACAACCTCTGCAGAGTGTATTGAATCTATTCGAATAGCCATGCCCTTGGAATGGACAACCACTGGGATGAGATCCCAAATGATTAGATTTCCACAACTGTGATAATCTGGTAAGATGTATTTATGAATTTGGTAATTTATAATTAACCCGGGAACTGGTGAGGACGGTAATACCCTGCCAGGGCCCAACCTATAATTATAACTACTTCATCCTACTACCTTTACGTTCACCTTTACCACTAACCACCTTCACATATAGCCTTTTCATCCACCTCTCTCCACCCAAAGTTAGGGTTTGCTGAGTACTTTATGTACTCAATCCCCTCTATTCTATTTTTTTTTCAGCAGTGAAGCTACAAGAGAGCACACGAGGACGGAGCTATCGAGGACCGCGCAAGGATAGGACAATCGGAGCTCACTTGAAGATGTAGCCGTATGACTACACAAAGGGGCTACTCTAGTACTACCACGAGTAGGACATGGGAATACGCATACGACTAGGGTTACGTCCACACTCCAAGTTGCGTGTAGGAATGGAACCACGACATCGTAGGATCGCTGTGTTAGAGACTCTGATGTTTGTTGGAAGGCCAAAGGCCCAATCTATGTAAATGCTTATGAACTTTGTAATGTGTTTTCCCCTATATTAATAGAAGTATGGTCTTTAATATCAATCTTGTTCGATTTGTGTGTATCAGCTACTGATCCAGGGACTGATACACAATGCATAGTGGACCCTAAATTAGGGGCCCGACGGCGACGGCACCCTAGCCGTTGTATAGGGAATAATGATGTAGCGCTTGCGCCACAAAATGAATGCATGCTCCACTTGTCCAAGGGTCTTCTCCTCATTACCTCTAGGAATGTGAAGAGTTACTTCCCTATGGTCTTTGTTAACTCTATCTACCAAGACACTATGATATCTAGTGGAATTACATTCCCATGGATTCTTGGTGTCTTGTTAGGTTCCATAGGAGAAATAATACCGTGCGGCACCAGGGCTATGCTATCCCCCATGGGAATGTGTAGCTCACATGGCATCAAAGGTGCAGTGATGTCATCCATGGGGAAGTGCTGCAATGTGTCATCTTGATTTGGTAGCTCAATGGAAGCGTAGCTGCTTCTTAGCTGAGGGGGCTAGCGTTGACTCCATGCTCTAATGTTGACTGTCCTTGGTTACTCAACTGTAGCGCCACTTACCGTTTGATCTCCTCTTGCATTCTCGCATCCCTGCTTCGTTCTTGCTCCTGCGATTGAAGCACCGCCTCTAACCTGTGGATCTGCTCTGCCTCCTCATTCTTCCTTGATTTCTGGATGCTGTAGGTATCGGCGTCCTTAGGGAAGCCATGACGCCACGAAATCAGCCATTTGCCTCGCGTTGGCCCAGGGTGTTCAGGATTTTGGAGGGCGTATGTCAGCTCATCCTTCTCTCAGTTGGGCACAAAGGCACCACTGGCAG
>JAENPR010002396.1:0-57560 GCA_018135685.1 Themeda triandra | reverse complement strand
GCTAAACATGAGTTTTGGGGCAAACGGGATGACTTGGGTGTTAAGAAAATTCAAATGCAACTCTTTTCGTACCAAAAGTGGCTAGAACGGTCTTCACGAACGGTTTTCGCACAGTTTGTCGTACCGAACCAAAACTCCAGGAACGGACTAGAAACGAGCTAAACATGAGTTTTGGGGCAAACGGGATGACTTGGGTGTTAAGAAAATTCAAATGCAACTCTTTTCGTACCAAAAGTGGCTAGAACGGTCTTCACGAACGGTTTTCGCACAGTTTGTCATACCGAACCAAAACTCCAGAACGGACTAGAAACGAGCTAAACATGAGTTTTGGGGCAAACGGGATGACTTGGGTGTTAAGAAAAATTCAAATGCAACTCTTTTCGTACCAAAAGTGGCTAGAACGGTCTTCACGAACGGTTTTCGCACAGCTTTGTCGTACCGAACCAAAACTCCAGAACGGACTAGAAACGAGCTAAACATGAGTTTTGGGGCAAACGGGATGACTTGGGTGTTAAGAAAATTCAAATGCAACTCTTTTCGTACCAAAAGTGGCTAGAACGGTCTTCACGAACGGTTTTCGCACAGTTTGTCGTACCGAACCAAATCTCCAGAACGGACTAGAAACGAGCTAAACATGAGTTTTGGGGCAAACGGGATGACTTGGGTGTTAAGAAAATTCAAATGCAACTCTTTTCGTACCCAATGTGGCTAGAACGGTCTTCACGAACGGTTTTCACACAGCTTTGTCATACCAGAACCAAAACTCCAGAACGGACTAGAAACGAGCTAAACATGAGTTTTGGGGCAAACGGGATGACTTGGGTGTTAAGAAAAATTCAAATGCAACTCTTTTCGTACCAAAAGTGGCTAGAACGGTCTTCACGAACGGTTTTCGCACGCTTGTCGTACCGAAACCAAATCTCCAGAATGGACTAGAAACGAGCTAAACATGAGTTTTGGGGCAAACGGGATGACTTGGGTGTTAAGAAAATTCAAATGCAACTCTTTTCGTACCAAAAGTGGCTAGAACGGTCTTCACGAACGGTTTTCACACAGTTTGTCATACCGGAACCAAAACTCCAGGAACGGACTAGAAACGAGCTAAACATGAGTTTTGGGGCAAACGGGATGACTTGGGTGTTAAGAAAAATTCAAATGCAACTCTTTTCTTACCAAAAGTGGCTAGAACGGTCTTCACGAATGGTTTTCGCACAGTTTGTCGTATTGGAACCAAATCTCCAGAACGGACTAGAAACGAGCTAAACATGAGTTTTGGGGCAAACGGATGACTTGGGTGTTAAGAAAAATTCAAATGCAACTCTTTTCGTACCAAAAGTGGCTAGAACGGTTAAGAAAATTCACGAACGGTTTTCGCATTTTCACACAGTTTGTCATACCGAACCAAAACTCCAGGAACGGACTAGAAACGAGCTAAACATGAGTTTTGGGGCAAACGGGATGACTTGGGTGTTAAGAAAAATTTCAAATGCAACTCTTTTCGTACCAAAAGTGGCTAGAACGGTTCACGAACGGTTTTCGCACAGTTTGTCGTACCGAACCAAAACTCCAGAACGGACTAGAAACGAGCTAAACATGAGTTTTGGGGCAAACGGGATGACTTGGGTGTTAAGAAAATTCAAATGCAACTCTTTTCGTACCAAAAGTGGCTAGAACGGTCTTCACGAACGGTTTTCGCACAGTTTGTCATACCGAACCAAAACTCCAGAACGGACTAGAAACGAGCTAAACATGAGTTTTGGGGCAAACGGGATGACTTGGGTGTTAAGAAAATTCAAATGCAACTCTTTTCGTACCAAAAGTGGCTAGAACGGTCTTCACGAACGGTTTTCGCACAGTTTGTCGTACCGGAACCAAAACTCCAGGAACGGACTAGAAACGAGCTAAACATGAGTTTTGGGGCAAACGGGATGACTTGGGTGTTAAGAAAAATTCAAATGCAACTCTTTCGTACCAAATGTGGCTAGAACTGTTTTCACGAACGGTTTTCAAGACAAAGTTTGTCATACCGAACCAAAACTCCAGAACGGACTAGAAACGAGCTAAACATGAGTTTTGGGGCAAACGGGATGACTTGGGTGTTAAGAAAAATTCAAATGCAACTCTTTTCGTACCAAAAGTGGCTAGAACGGTCTTCACGAACGGTTTTCGCACAGTTTGTCGTACCGAACCAAATCTCCAGGAACGGACTAGAAACGCTAAACATGAGTTTTGGGGCAAACGGGATGACTTGGGTGTAAGAAAAATTCAAATGCAACTCCTTTCGTACCAAAAGTGGCTAGAACTGTTTCACGAACGGTTTTCGCACAGTTTGTCGTACCGAACCAAAACTCCAGAACGGACTAGAAACGAGCTAAACATGAGTTTTGGGGCAAACGGGATGACTTGGGTGTTAAGAAAATTCAAATGCAACTCTTTTCGTACCAAAAGTGGCTAGAACGGTCTTCACGAACGGTTTTCGCACAAATGCAACTTTGTCGTACCGAACCAAAACTCCAGGAACGGACTAGAAACGAGCTAAACATGAGTTTTGGGGCAAACGGGATGACTTGGGTGTTAAGAAAATTCAAATGCAACTCTTTTCGTATACCAAAAGTGGCTAGAACGGTCTTCACGAACGGTTTTCGCACGCACAGCTTGTCGTACCAGAACCAAAACTCCAGAACGGACTAGAAACGAGCTAAACATGAGTTTTGGGGCAAACGGATGACTTGGGTGTTAAGAAAATTCAAATGCAACTCTTTTCGTACCAAAAGTGGCTAGAACGGTCTTCACGAATGGTTTTCGCACAGTTTGTCGTACCGAACCAAAACTCCAGGAACGGACTAGAAACGAGCTAAACATGAGTTTTGGGGCAAACGGGATGACTTGGGTGTTAAGAAAATTCAAATGCAACTCTTTTCGTACCAAAAGTGGCTAGAACGGTCTTCACGAACGGTTTTCACACAGCTTTGTCGTACCGAACCAAAACTCCAGAACGGACTAGAAACGAGCTAAACATGAGTTTTGGGGCAAACGGGATGACTTGGGTGTTAAGAAAATTCAAATGCAACTCTTTTCGTACCAAAAGTGGCTAGAACGGTCTTCACGAACGGTTTTCGCACAAACTTTGTCGTACCGAACCAAAACTCCAGAACGGACTAGAAACGAGCTAAACATGAGTTTTGGGGCAAACGGGATGACTTGGGTGTTAAGAAAATTCAAATGCAACTCTTTTCGTACCAAAATTGGCTAGAACGGTCTTCACGAATGGTTTTCGCATAGTTTGTCATACTTGAACCAAAACTCCAGAACGGACTAGAAACGAGCTAAACATGAGTTTTGGGGCAAACGGGATGACTTGGGTGTTAAGAAAATTCAAATGCAACTCTTTTCATACCAAAAGTGGCTAGAACGGTCTTCACGAACGGTTTTCGCACGTTTGTCATACCGGAACCAAAACTCCAGAACGGACTAGAAACGAGCTAAACATGAGTTTTGGGGCAAACGGGATGACTTGGGTGTTAAGAAAATTCAAATGCAACTCTTTTCGTACCAAAAGTGGCTAGAACGGTCTTCACGAACGGTTTTCGCACAGTTTGTCGTCATACCGAACCAAAACTCCAGAACGGACTAGAAACGAGCTAAACATGAGTTTTGGGGCAAACGGGATGACTTGGGTGTTAAGAAAAATTCAAATGCAACTCTTTTCGTACCAAAAGTGGCTAGAACGGTCTTCACGAACGGTTTTCGCACAGCTTGTCGTACCGAACCAAAACTCCAGGAACGGACTAGAAACGAGCTAAACATGAGTTTTGGGGCAAACGGGATGACTTGGGTGTTAAGAAATATTCAAATGCAACTCTTTTCGTACCAAAAGTGGCTAGAACGGTCTTCACGAACGGTTTTCGCACAGTTTGTCATACCGGAACCAAAACTCCAGGAACGGACTAGAAACGAGCTAAACATGAGTTTTGGGGCAAACGGGATGACTTGGGTGTTAAGAAAATTCAAATGCAACTCTTTTCGTACCAAAAGTGGCTAGAACGGTCTTCACGAAACGGTTTTCGCACAAAGCTTTGTCGTACCGGAACCAAAACTCCAGAACGGACTAGAAACGAGCTAAACATGAGTTTTGGGGCAAACGGGATGACTTGGGTGTTAAGAAAATTCAAATGCAACTCTTTTCGTACCAAAAGTGGCTAGAACGGTCTTCACGAACGGTTTTCGCACAGTTTGTCGTACCGGAACCAAAACTCCAGAAACGGACTAGAAACGAGCTAAACATGAGTTTTGGGGCAAACGGGATGACTTGGGTGTTAAGAAAAATTCAAATGCAACTCTTTTCGTACCAAAAGTGGCTAGAACGGTCTTCACGAACGGTTTTCACGCTTTGTCGTACCGAAACCAAAACTCCAGAACGGACTAGAAACGAGCTAAACATGAGTTTTGGGGCAAACGGGATGACTTGGGTGTTAAGAAAATTCAAATGCAACTCTTTTCGTACCAAAAGTGGCTAGAACGGTCTTCACGAACGGTTTTCGCACAATTTTCGTACCGAACCAAAACTCCAGAATGGACTAGAAACGCTAAACATGAGTTTTGGGGCAAACGGGATGACTTGGGTGTTAAGAAAATTCAAATGCAACTCTTTTCGTACCAAAAGTGGCTAGAACGGTCTTCACGAACGGTTTTCGCACAGCTTTGTCGTACCGGAACCAAAACTCCAGGAACGGACTAGAAACGAGCTAAACATGAGTTTTGGGGCAAACGGGATGACTTGGGTGTTAAGAAATATTCAAATGCAACTCTTTTCGTACCAAAAGTGGCTAGAACGGTCTTCACGAACGGTTTTCGCACAGTTTGTCGTACCGAACCAAAACTCTAGGAACGGACTAGAAACGAGCTAAACATGAGTTTTGGGGCAAACGGGATGACTTGGGTGTTAAGAAAATTCAAATGCAACTCTTTTCGTACCAAAAGTGGCTAGAACGGTCTTCACGAATGGTTTTCGCACAGTTTGTCGTACCGGAACCAAAACTCCAGGAACGGACTAGAAACGAGCTAAACATGAGTTTTGGGGCAAACGGGATGACTTGGGTGTTAAGAAAAATTCAAATGCAACTCTTTTCGTACCAAAAGTGGCTAGAACGGTCTTCACGAACGGTTTTCGCACATAGCTTTGTCGTACCGAACCAAAACTCCAGAACGGACTAGAAACGCTAAACATGAGTTTTGGGGCAAACGGGATGACTTGGGTGTTAAGAAAATTCAAATGCAACTCTTTTCGTACCAAAAGTGGCTAGAACGGTCTTCACGAACGGTTTTCGCACATGAGTTTGTCGTACCGAACCAAAACTCCAGGAACGGACTAGAAACGAGCTAAACATGAGTTTTGGGGCAAACGGGATGACTTGGGTGTTAAGAAAATTCAAATGCAACTCTTTTCGTACCAAAAGTGGCTAGAACGGTCTTCACGAACGGTTTTCGCAGTTTGTCGTACCGGAACCAAAACTCCAGGAACGGACTAGAAACGAGCTAAACATGAGTTTTGGGGCAAAGGGATGACTTGGGTGTTAAGAAAATTCAAATGCAACTCTTTTCGTACCAAAAGTGGCTAGAACGGTCTTCACGAACGGTTTTCACACAGCTTGTCGTACCGAACCAAAACTCCAGAACGGACTAGAAACGAGCTAAACATGAGTTTTGGGGCAAACGGGATGACTTGGGTGTTAAGAAAATTCAAATGCAACTCTTTTCGTACCAAAATTGGCTAGAACGGTCTTCACGAATGGTTTTCGCATAGTTTGTCATACTTGAACCAAAACTCCAGAACGGACTAGAAACGCGCTAAACATGAGTTTTGGGGCAAACGGAATGACTTGGGTGTTAAGAAAATTCAAATGCAACTCTTTTCATACCAAAAGTGGCTAGAACGGTCTTCACGAACGGTTTTCGCACAAACATTTGTCGTACCGGAACCAAAACTCCAGAACGGACTAGAAACGAGCTAAACATGAGTTTTGGGGCAAACGGGATGACTTGGGTGTTAAGAAATATTCAAATGCAACTCTTTTCGTACCAAAAGTGGCTAGAACGGTCTTCACGAACGGTTGGGGCAAACAGGATGACTTGGGTGTTAAGAAATATTCAAATGCAACTCTTTTCGTACCAAAAGTGGCTAGAACGGTCTTCACGAACGGTTTTCGCACAGTTTGTCATACTGGAACCAAAACTCCAGGAACGGACTAGAAACGAGCTAAACATGAGTTTTGGGGCAAACGGGATGACTTGGGTGTTAAGAAAATTCAAATGCAACTCTTTTCGTACCAAAAGTGGCTAGAACAGTCTTCACGAACGGTTTTCGCACGCTTTGTCATACCGAACCAAAACTCCAGAACGGACTAGAAACGAGCTAAACATGAGTTTTGGGGCAAACGGGATGACTTGGGTGTTAAGAAAATTCAAATGCAACTCTTTTCGTACCAAAAGTGGCTAGAACGGTCTTCACGAACGGTTTTCGCACAGCTTTGTCGTACCGAACCAAAACTCCAGAACGGACTAGAAACGAGCTAAACATGAGTTTTGGGGCAAACGGGATGACTTGGGTGTTAAGAAAATTCAAATGCAACTCTTTTCGTACCAAAAGTGGCTAGAACGGTCTTCACGAACGTTTTCACACAGTTTGTCGTACCGAACCAAAACTCCAGGAACGGACTAGAAACGAGCTAAACATGAGTTTTGGGGCAAACGGGATGACTTGGGTGTTAAGAAAAATTCAAATGCAACTCTTTTTCGTACCAAAAGTGGCTAGAACGGTCTTCACGAACGGTTTTCGCACAGTTTGTCGTACCGGAACCAAATCTCCAGGAACGGACTAGAAACGAGCTAAACATGAGTTTTGGGGCAAACGGGATGACTTGGGTGTTAAGAAAAATTCAAATGCAACTCTTTTCGTACCAAAAGTGGCTAGAACGGTCTTCACGAACGGTTTTCACACACTTTGTCGTACCGGAACCAAAACTCCAGAACGGACTAGAAACGAGCTAAACATGAGTTTTGGGGCAAACGGGATGACTTGGGTGTTAAGAAAATTCAAATGCAACTCTTTTCGTACCAAAAGTGGCTAGAACTGTCTTCACGAACGGTTTTCGCACACTTTGTCGTACCGTAACCAAAACTCCAGGAACGGACTAGAAACGAGCTAAACATGAGTTTTGGGGCAAACGGGATGACTTGGGTGTTAAGAAAAATTCAAATGCAACTCTTTTCGTACCAAAATGGCTAGAACGGTCTTCACGAACGGTTTTCGCACAGTTTGTCATACCGGAACCAAATCTCCAGGAACGGGCTAGAAACGAGCTAAACATCAGTTTTGGGGCAAACGGGATGACTTGGGTGTTAAGAAAATTCAAATGCAACTCTTTTCGTACCAAAAGTGGCTAGAACGGTCTTCACGAACGGTTTTCGCACAGTTTGTCGTACCGGAACCAAAACTCCAGGAACGGACTAGAAACGAGCTAAACATGAGTTTTGGGGCAAACGGGATGACTTGGGTGTTAAGAAAAATTCAAATGCAACTCTTTTCGTACCAAAAGTGGCTAGAACGGTCTTCACGAACGGTTTTCGCACAGTTTGTCATACCGAACCAAAACTCCAGGAACGGACTAGAAACGAGCTAAACATGAGTTTTGGGGCAAACGGGATGACTTGGGTGTTAAGAAAAATTCAAATGCAACTCTTTTCGTACCAAAAGTGGCTAGAACGGTCTTCACGAACGGTTTTCGCACACGTTTGTCGTACCGAACCAAAACTCTAGGAACGGACTAGAAACGAGCTAAACATGAGTTTTGGGGCAAACGGGATGACTTGGGTGTTAAGAAAATTCAAATGCAACTCTTTTCGTACCAAAAGTGGCTAGAACGGTCTTCACGAACGGTTTTCGCACACAGTTTGTCATACCGAACCAAAACTCCAGAACGGACTAGAAACGAGCTAAACATGAGTTTTGGGGCAAACGGGATGACTTGGGTGTTAAGAAAATTCAAATGCAACTCTTTTCGTACCAAAAGTGGCTAGAACGGTCTTCACGAACGGTTTTCGCACAGCTTGTCGTACCGGAACCAAAACTCCAGAACGGACTAGAAACGAGCTAAACATGAGTTTTGGGGCAAACGGGATGACTTGGGTGTTAAGAAAATTCAAATGCAACTCTTTTCGTACCAAAAGTGGCTAGAACGGTCTTCACGAACGGTTTTCGCACAGTTTGTCGTACTTGAACCAAAACTCCAGGAACGGACTAGAAACGAGCTAAACATGAGTTTTGGGGCAAACGGATGACTTGGGTGTTAAGAAAATTCAAATGCAACTCTTTTCGTACCAAAAGTGGCTAGAACGGTCTTCACGAACGGTTTTCGCACAGTTTGTCGTACCGAACCAAAACTCCAGAACGGACTAGAAACGAGCTAAACATGAGTTTTGGGGCAAACGGGATGACTTGGGTGTTAAGAAAAATATTCAAATGCAACTCTTTTCGTACCAAAAGTGGCTAGAACGGTCTTCACGAACGGTTTTCGCACAATTTGTCGTACCGAACCAAAACTCCAGAACGGACTAGAAACGAGCTAAACATGAGTTTTGGGGCAAACGGGATGACTTGGGTGTTAAGAAAATTCAAATGCAACTCTTTTCGTACCAAAAGTGGCTAGAACGGTCTTCACGAACGGTTTTCGCACGTTTGTCGTACCGAACCAAAACTATAGGAACGGACTAGAAACGAGCTAAACATGAGTTTTGGGGCAAACGGGATGACTTGGGTGTTAAGAAAATTCAAATGCAACTCTTTTCGTACCAAAAGTGGCTAGAACGGTCTTCACGAACGGTTTTCGCACAGTTTGTCATACCGGAACCAAAACTCCAGAACGGACTAGAAACGAGCTAAACATGAGTTTTGGGGCAAACGGGATGACTTGGGTGTTAAGAAAATTCAAATGCAACTCTTTTCGTACCAAAAGTGGCTAGAACGGTCTTCACGAACGGTTTTCGCACAGCTTGTCGTACCGAACCAAAACTCCAGGAACGGACTAGAAACGAGCTAAACATGAGTTTTGGGGCAAACGGGATGACTTGGGTGTTAAGAAAAATTCAAATGCAACTCTTTTCGTACCAAAAGTGGCTAGAACGGTCTTCACGAACGGTTTTCGCACAGTTTGTCGTACGAAACCAAAACTCCAGGAACGGACTAGAAACGAGCTAAACATGAGTTTTGGGGCAAACGGGATGACTTGGGTGTTAAGAAAACTCAAATGCAACTCTTTTCGTACCAAAAGTGGCTAGAACGGTCTTCTTCACGAACGGTTTTCGCACAGTTTGTCATACCGAACCAAAACTCCAGAACGGACTAGAAACGAGCTAAACATGAGTTTTGGGGCAAACGGGATGACTTGGGTGTTAAGAAAATTCAAATGCAACTCTTTTCGTACCAAAAGTGGCTAGAACGGTCTTCACGAACGGTTTTTTTCCGTACATAGTTTGTCGTACCGAACCAAAACTCCAGGAACGGACTAGAAACGAGCTAAACATGAGTTTTGGGGCAAACGGGATGACTTGGGTTTTAAGAAAAGTTCAAATGCAACTCTTTTTGTACCAAAAGTGGCTAGAACGGTCTTCACGAACGATTTTCGCACAGTTTGTCGTACCGGAACCAAAACTCCAGGAACGGACTAGAAACGAGCTAAACATGAGTTTTGGGGCAAACGGGATGACTTGGGTGTTAAGAAAAATTCAAATGCAACTCTTTTCGTACCAAAAGTGGCTAGAACGGTCTTCACGAATGGTTTTCGCACAGTTTGTCATACTTGAACCAAAACTCCAGGAACGGACTAGAAACGCGCTAAACATGAGTTTTGGGGCAAACGGAATGACTTGGGTGTTAAGAAAAATTCAAATGCAACTCTTTTCATACCAAAAGTGGCTAGAACGGTCTTCACGAACGGTTTTCGCACAGCTTGTCGTACCGAACCAAAACTCCAGAACGGACTAGAAACGAGCTAAACATGAGTTTTGGGGCAAACGGGATGACTTGGGTGTTAAGAAATATTCAAATGCAACTCTTTTCGTACCAAAAGTGGCTAGAACGGTCTTCACGAACGGTTTTCGCACAGTTTGTCGTACCGAACCAAAACTCCAGGAACGGACTAGAAACGAGCTAAACATGAGTTTTGGGGCAAACGGGATGACTTGGGTGTTAAGAAAATTCAAATGCAACTCTTTTCGTACCAAAAGTGGCTAGAACGGTCTTCACGAACGGTTTTCGCACAGCTTGTCGTACCGGAACCAAAACTCCAGGAACGGACTAGAAACGAGCTAAACATGAGTTTTGGGGCAAACGGGATGACTTGGGTGTTAAGAAATATTCAAATGCAACTCTTTTCGTACCAAAAGTGGCTAGAACGGTCTTCACGAACGGTTTTCGCACGCTTTGTCGTATACCGGAACCAAAACTCCAGGAACGGACTAGAAACGAGCTAAACATGAGTTTTGGGGCAAACGGGATGACTTGGGTGTTAAGAAAAATTCAAATGCAACTCTTTTCGTACCAAAAGTGGCTAGAACGGTCTTCACGAACGGTTTTCGCACGTTTGTCGTACCGAACCAAATCTCCAGAACGGACTAGAAACGAGCTAAACATGAGTTTTGGGGCAAACGGGATGACTTGGGTGTTAAGAAAATTCAAATGCAACTCCTTTCGTACCAAAAGTGGCTAGAACGGTTTCACGAACGGTTTTCACACAGTTTGTCATACCGAACCAAAACTCCAGGAACGGACTAGAAACGAGCTAAACATGAGTTTTGGGGCAAACGGGATGACTTGGGTGTTAAGAAAATTCAAATGCAACTCTTTTCGTACCAAAAGTGGCTAGAACGGTCTTCACGAACGGTTTTCGCACAGCTTTGTCGTACTTGAACCAAATCTCCAGAACGGACTAGAAACGAGCTAAACATGAGTTTTGGGGCAAACGGGATGACTTGGGTGTTAAGAAAAATTCAAATGCAACTCTTTTCGTACCAAAAGTGGCTAGAACTGGTCTTCACGAACGGTTTTCACACACTTTGTCGTACCGAACCAAAACTCCAGGAACGGACTAGAAACGAGCTAAACATGAGTTTTGGGGCAAACGGGATGACTTGGGTGTTAAGAAAATTCAAATGCAACTCTTTTCGTACCAAAAGTGGCTAGAACGGTCTTCACGAATGGTTTTCGCACAGTTTGTCATATTGTCCAGGAACGGACTAGAAATGAGCTAAACATGAGTTTTGGGGCAACCAAAAGAAAATTCAAATGCAACGGACTAGAAACGAGCTAAACATGAGTTTTGGGGCAAACGGGATGACTTGGGTGTTAAGAAAAATTCAAATGCAACTCTTTTTCGTACCAAAAGTGGCTAGAACGGTCTTCACGAACGGTTTTCGCACAGCTTTGTCGTACTAGAACCAAAACCAGAACGGACTAGAAACGAGCTAAACATGAGTTTTGGGGCAAACGGGATGACTTGGGTGTTAAGAAAAATTCAAATGCAACTCTTTTCGTACCAAAAGTGGCTAGAACGGTCTTCACGAACGGTTTTCGCACGCTTTGTCATACCGGAACCAAAACTCCAGAACGGACTAGAAACGAGCTAAACATGAGTTTTGGGGCAAACGGGATGACTTGGGTGTTAAGAAAAATTCAAATGCAACTCTTTTCGTACCAAAAGTGGCTAGAACGGTCTTCACGAACGGTTTTCGCACAGTTTGTCATATACCGAACCAAAACTCCAGGAACGGACTAGAAACGAGCTAAACATGAGTTTTGGGGCAAACGGGATGACTTGGGTGTTAAGAAAATTCAAATGCAACTCTTTTCGTACCAAAAGTGGCTAGAACGGTTCACGAACGGTTTTCGCACAGCTTTGTCATACCGGAACCAAAACTCCAGGAACGGACTAGAAACGAGCTAAACATGAGTTTTGGGGCAAACGGGATGACTTGGGTGTTAAGAAAATTCAAATGCAACTCTTTTCGTACCAAAAGTGGCTAGAACGGTCTTCACGAACGGTTTTCGCACAGTTTGTCGTACCGAACCAAATCTCCAGAACGGACTAGAAACGAGCTAAACATGAGTTTTGGGGCAAACGGGATGACTTGGGTGTTAAGAAAATTCAAATGCAACTCTTTTCGTACCAAAAGTGGCTAGAACGGTCTTCACGAACGGTTTTCGCACGCTTTGTCGTACCGAACCAAAACTCCAGAACGGACTAGAAACGAGCTAAACATGAGTTTTGGGGCAAACGGGATGACTTGGGTGTTAAGAAAAATTCAAATGCAACTCTTTTCGTACCAAAAGTGGCTAGAACGGTCTTCACGAACGGTTTTCGCACAGTTTGTCGTACCGGAACCAAATCTCCAGGAACGGACTAGAAACGAGCTAAACATGAGTTTTGGGGCAAACGGGATGACTTGGGTGTTAAGAAAATTCATATGCAATTCTTTTTGTACCAAAACAACGGTTTACGCACAATTTGTCGTACCGGAACCAAATCTCCAGAACGGACTAGAAACGAGCTAAACAAGAGTTTTGGGGCAAACGGGATGACTTGGGTGTTAAGAAAAATTCAAATGCAACTCTTTTCGTACCAAAAGTGGCTAGAACGGTCTTCACGAACGGTTTTCGCACTGTTTGTCGTACCGGAACCAAAACTCCAGGAACGGACTAGAAACGAGCTAAACATGAGTTTTGGGGCAAACGGGATGACTTGGGTGTTAAGAAAATTCAAATGCAACTCTTTTCGTACCAAAAGTGGCTAGAACGGTCTTCACGAACGGTTTTCGCACAGCTTTGTCATACCGGAACCAAAACTCCAGGAACGGACTAGAAACGAGCTAAACATGAGTTTTGGGGCAAACGGGATGACTTGGGTGTTAAGAAAATTCAAATGCAACTCTTTTCGTACCAAAAGTGGCTAGAACGGTCTTCACGAACGGTTTTCGCACACAGTTTGTCGTACCGAACCAAAACTCCAGGAACGGACTAGAAACGAGCTAAACATGAGTTTTGGGGCAAACGGGATGACTTGGGTGTTAAGAAAATTCAAATGCAACTCTTTTCGTACCAAAAGTGGCTAGAACGGTGTCTTCACGAACGGTTTTCGCACAGTTTGTCGTACCGAACCAAAACTCCAGAACGGACTAGAAACGAGCTAAACATGAGTTTTGGGGCAAACGGGATGACTTGGGTGTTAAGAAAATTCAAATGCAACTCTTTTCGTACCAAAAGTGGCTAGAACGGTCTTCACGAACGGTTTTCACACAAATTTGTCATACCGGAACCAAAACTCCAGAACGGACTAGAAACGAGCTAAACATGAGTTTTGGGGCAAACGGGATGACTTGGGTGTTAAGAAAATTCAAATGCAACTCTTTTCGTACCAAAATGGCTAGAACGGTCTTCACGAATGGTTTTCGCATAGTTTGTCATACTGAACCAAACTCCAGAACGGACTAGAAACGCGCTAAACATGAGTTTTGGGGCAAACGGAATGACTTGGGTGTTAAGAAAATTCAAATGCAACTCTTTTCATACCAAAAGTGGCTAGAACGGTCTTCACGAACGGTTTTCGCACAGCTTTGTCGTACCGGAACCAAAACTCCAGAACGGACTAGAAACGAGCTAAACATGAGTTTTGGGGCAAACGGGATGACTTGGGTGTTAAGAAATATTCAAATGCAACTCTTTTCGTACCAAAAGTGGCTAGAACGGTCTTCACGAACGGTTTTCGCACAAGTTTGTCGTACTACGAACCAAAACTCCAGAATGGACTAGAAACGCTAAACATGAGTTTTGGGGCAAACGGGATGACTTGTGTTAAGAAATATTCAAAATGCAACTCTTTTCGTACCAAAAGTGGCTAGAACGGTCTTCACGAACGGTTTTCACGTTTGTCATACCGAACCAAAACTATAGGAACGGACTAGAAACGAGCTAAACATGAGTTTTGGGGCAAACGGGATGACTTGGGTGTTAAGAAATATTCAAATGCAACTCTTTTCGTACCAAAAGTGGCTAGAACGGTCTTCACGAACGGTTTTCGCACAGCTTTGTCATACCGGAACCAAAACTCCAGAACGGACTAGAAACGAGCTAAACATGAGTTTTGGGGCAAACGGGATGACTTGGGTGTTAAGAAAATTCAAATGCAACTCTTTTCGTACCAAAAGTGGCTAGAACGGTCTTCACGAACGGTTTTCGCACGCTTTGTCGTACCGGAACCAAAACTCCAGAACGGACTAGAAACGAGCTAAACATGAGTTTTGGGGCAAACGGGATGACTTGGGTGTTAAGAAAATTCAAATGCAACTCTTTTCGTACCAAAAGTGGCTAGAACGGTCTTCACGAACGGTTTTCGCACGCTTTGTCGTACCGAACCAAAACTCTCCAGAACGGACTAGAAACGAGCTAAACATGAGTTTTGGGGCAAACGGATGACTTGGGTGTTAAGAAAATTCAAATGCAACTCCTTTCGTACCAAAAGTGGCTAGAACGGTCTTCACGAACAGTTTTCACACAGCTTTGTCATACCGAACCAAAACTCCAGAACGGACTAGAAACGAGCTAAACATGAGTTTTGGGGCAAACGGGATGACTTGGGTGTTAAGAAAATTCAAATGCAACTCTTTTCGTACCAAAAGTGGCTAGAACGGTCTTCACGAACGGTTTTCGCACAGTTTGTCGTACTGGAACCAAATCTCCAGGAACGGACTAGAAACGAGCTAAACATGAGTTTTGGGGCAAACGGGATGACTTGGGTGTTAAGAAAAATTCAAATGCAACTCTTTTCGTACCAAAAGTGGCTAGAACTGTCTTCACGAACGGTTTTCACACAGTTTGTCGTACCAGAACCAAAACTCCAGGAACGGACTAGAAACGAGCTAAACATGAGTTTTGGGGCAAACGGGATGACTTGGGTGTTAAGAAAATTCAAATGCAACTCTTTTCTACCAAAAAGTGGCTAGAACGGTCTTCACGAATGGTTTTCGCACAGTTTGTCGTACCGGACCAAATCTCCAGAACGGACTAGAAACGAGCTAAACATGAGTTTTGGGGCAAACGGGATGACTTGGGTGTTAAGAAAAATTCAAATGCAACTCTTTTCGTACCAAAAGTGGCTAGAACGGTCTTCACGAACGGTTTTCACACGCTTTGTCATACCGAACCAAAACTCCAGGAACGGACTAGAAACGAGCTAAACATGAGTTTTGGGGCAAACGGGATGACTTGGGTGTTAAGAAAAATTCAAATGCAACTCTTTTCGTACCAAAAGTGGCTAGAACGGTCTTCACGAACGGTTTTCGCACAGTTTGTCGTACTAGAACCAAATCTCCAGGAATGGACTAGAAACGAGCTAAACATGAGTTTTGGGGCAAACGGGATGACTTGGGTGTTAAGAAAAATTCAAATGCAACTCTTTTCGTACCAAAAGTGGCTAGAACGGTCTTCACGAACGGTTTTCGCACAGTTTGTCATACCGGAACCAAAACTCCAGGAACGGACTAGAAACGAGCTAAACATGAGTTTTGGGGCAAACAGATGACTTGGGTGTTAAGAAAAATTCAAATGCAACTCTTTTCGTACCAAAAGTGGCTAGAACGGTCTTCACGAACGGTTTTCGCACAGTTTGTCGTACCGAAACCAAAACTCCAGGAACGGACTAGAAACGAGCTAAACATGAGTTTTGGGGCAAACGGGATGACTTGGGTGTTAAGAAAATTCAAATGCAACTCTTTTCGTACCAAAAGTGGCTAGAACGGTCTTCACGAACGGTTTTCGCACAAATGCTTTGTCGTACCGGAACCAAAAAAACTCCAGAACGGACTAGAAACGAGCTAAACATGAGTTTTGGGGCAAACGGGATGACTTGGGTGTTAAGAAAATTCAAATGCAACTCTTTTCGTACCAAAAGTGGCTAGAACGGTCTTCACGAACGGTTTTCGCACAGTTTGTCGTACCGGAACCAAAACTCCAGAACGGACTAGAAACGAGCTAAACATGAGTTTTGGGGCAAACGGGATGACTTGGGTGTTAAGAAAAATTCAAATGCAACTCTTTTCGTACCAAAAGTGGCTAGAACGGTCTTCACGAACGGTTTTCGCACAGTTTGTCGTACCGAACCAAATCTCCAGGAACGGACTAGAAACGAGCTAAACATGAGTTTTGGGGCAAACGGGATGACTTGGGTGTTAAGAAAAATTCAAATGCAACTCCTTTCGTACCAAATGTGGCTAGAACTGTCTTCACGAACGGTTTTCACACAGTTTGTCATACCGGAACCAAAACTCCAGGAACGGACTAGAAACGAGCTAAACATTAGTTTTGGGGCAAACGGATGACTTGGGTGTTAAGAAAATTCAAATGCAACTTTTTCGTACCAAAAGTGGCTAGAACGGTCTTCACGAACGGTTTTCGCACGCAGTTTGTCGTACTTGAACCAAATCTCCAGAATGGACTAGAAACGAGCTAAACATGAGTTTTGGGGCAAACGGGATGACTTGGGTGTTAAGAAAAATTCAAATGCAACTCTTTCGTACCAAAAGTGGCTAGAACGGTCTTCACGAACGGTTTTCACGCACTTTGTCATGTACCGAACCAAAACTCCAGGAACGGACTAGAAACGAGCTAAACATGGGTTTTGGGGCAAACGGGATGACTTGGGTGTTAAGAAAAATTCAAATGCAACTCTTTTCTTACGAAAAGTGGCTAGAACGGTCTTCACGAATGGTTTTCGCACAGTTTGTTGTATTGGAGCCAAATCTCCAGGAATGGCCTAGAAACGAGCTAAACATGAGTTTTGGGGCAAACGGGATGACTTGGGTGTTAAGAAAATTCAAATGCAACTCTTTTCGTACCAAAAGTGGCTAGAACGGTCTTCACGAACGGTTTTCACACGCTTTGTCATACCGAACCAAAACTCCAGGAACGGACTAGAAACGAGCTAAACATGAGTTTTGGGGCAAACGGGATGACTTGGGTGTTAAGAAAACTTCAAATGCAACTCTTTTCGTACCAAATGTGGCTCGAACTGTCTTCACGAACGGTTTTCACACACTTTGTCATAGCGAAACCAAAACTCCTAGAACGGACTAGAAACGAGCTAAAAATCAGTTTTGGGGCAAACGAGATGACTTGGGTGTTAAGAAAACTTCAAATGCAACTCTTTTCGTACCAAAAATGGCTAGAACGGTCTTCACGAACGGTTTTCGCACAGTTTGTCGTACCGGAACCAAATCTCCAGGAACGGACTAGAAACGAGCTAAACATGAGTTTTGGGGCAAACGGGATGACTTGGGTGTTAAGAAAAATTCAAATGCAACTCTTTTCGTACCAAAAGTGGCTAGAACGGTCTTCACGAACGGTTTTCACGCACTTTGTCGTACCGGAACCAAAACTCCAGGAACGGACTAGAAACGAGCTAATCATGAGTTCTGGGGCAAACGGGATGACTTGGGTGTTAAGAAAAATTCAAATGCAACTCTTTTCGTACCAAAAGTGGCTAGAACGGTCTTCACGAACGGTTTTCGCACAATTTGTCGTACTGGAACCAAATCTCCAGGAACGGACTAGAAACGAGCTAAACATGAGTTTTGGGGCAAACGGGATGACTTGGGTGTTAAGAAAAATTCAAATGCAACTCTTTTCGTACCAAAAGTGGCTAGAACGGTCTTCACGAACGGTTTTCACATAGTTTGTCGTACCGAACCAAAACTCCAGAACGGACTAGAAACGAGCTAAACATGAGTTTTGGGGCAAACGGGATGACTTGGGTGTTAAGAAAAATTCAAATGCAACTCTTTTCGTACCAAAAGTGGCTAGAACGGTCTTCACGAACGGTTTTCACACGCTTTGTCATACCGAACCAAAACTCCAGAACGGACTAGAAACGAGCTAAACATGAGTTTTGGGGCAAACGGGATGACTTGCATCCACACCTACAACCACACCATCGCCAACACCACTTGGCCCTCTTACTCGTGCCCGTGCCCGTCAACTGAACCATCAAGTAAGTTCATTCTTAAACTCTTGTCCATCATATTTAGACAATGGAGACACGTGCACTCTTGTTTTGCTTAGGAATGATGGAGAGGACCGAAGCATAGGGGATTGGCGCAGCTGGATTTGGACAGCAAGACAAGCACCAACTTACAACAACCACCATGACTTCATACGGAGTCCATTTTAAGCATGCAAGCACTTGATGGAAAACTCATCAAGTATATTTTTAGATGGATCTCAATTCAAGTTCACAGCAGCTATGAGGCAACCGCAATTGTCTAATAACTCCACGGACCTTTTCTTCGGATGCCTACTTTTAGAGCATGCTTCGGTCAATAAGGATCTCATGCTATGGTCAATAAGGATCTCATGCAACCAAGCAATGGTTGCCTTTATTTCTCTGTTATTTTTAGAGAGTCGAGAGTGCCGTCTAGCTTTGCTCTTTCTTGTATTTATGGCTCCTACATGCCACCACAACAATTTGGGTTTTGTTTAATAGAGTTAGCCATTTGCTACTACCTTTCGCCGCGTGTTGGATAAACCGCCCGTCGATTGTAAACGGAACCCCACCATCTTGTGATTTCAGATTGAAAGTTCAATATATATATTTTGCAAGTGATTGTTCAAGGTGTTCTTGCTTGTTCTTCGATTGCTTGCGGAGGAGTGCCCTCGTGGCCGGGTCGCGCACCACAAGAACGCAACGATCCTTGGAGTCGGTGTATCGGTTGCTAAGGCGCATCATCCTTGGATGGTTGTAGTCGGATCGTGAACGTCGTCTCCTTCCACTAAATCGAAGTTATCCATCTCCACCAAAAAGATCGGGACACCCTCGTTCTTATTATGTGGTATCAGCTCAAGGTTTGATTGGTGAGAGATTTTAGTTTGCAAAAATTTTTTTCCTATAGTCCAGAAAAAGCCAAAAAAAAAATTTAGTTTCATTCCCAACATCCTATAGACCCATTGAGCCTTTTACTAGTACTACTTAGTTCGAGGCAAGTTGTGTTTGATTTACAACGGTTGAGTCGAATTGCTGGTCTTGGGTTTAGACTTTTTGAGTTTTGAGTTCTTGTCACGTTTTAGTCACTGCCCATCGTATAATCTCTGCTGCAATCACTATTATCATATACATTTGGACTGTCTGAACTATCATCACCACCCTACTTTTGCACCGCGTAAACTCCATCCACCAATCTCTCTTTTCACTTGTACGCACCCCTATATTTTTAGGCGCATGCACCCTTTCACTTCAACCCGTGAGCATCCTATTATTAACCGCCACCTCCTGCATGCTCCTTTCTTCCATCCATACATCCTATTGTAAGCGCTAGTGCACATTCTATTTTCAGCATCCTATTGCAACCACCAGATTTGTTCCACATTTGCGCATCTAATTTTAGAACATTGCATTGTTCCGTCCACTTCCAGCAGCGCGCATCCTTTTGCCTCTCCTCCACTCTTCTTTCACATTCTATTTTTAGCATCCCCATTGCAATCAGTACTACTACAACACCATATCACCATCACAATTTACTAGTTGTATTTTTGTTACACTAAAGGCATTGTGCGTATTCTGAAATCAAATCCATCAAGATTCAGGTTTGTTTTAGTTGAGCAAAGTAAAAGAAAAAAAAAACAGAAAGAAACAAAAAAAAACAATCAAAAAAAAGGAAAAAAACGAAAGAAAAAAAAACGAAAGAAAAGAAAGGAAGAGGAAAAGAAGGGGAGTTCTCTAGGAAAAGAAGGGGAGTTATCTCTTGCTGTCCTTATCATTGTTCCTGCTGTACCGTGACTTTGTTTGTGTCTAGGCTCGCGTCTCTAGCACGGTCTAGCCTAGGACCAGCATAGCACCACCGTTGAATGATTTCTCAACCTGCTTCTGTAACTAATGTGGTGTTAGTATTTCCTTGCTACTTCCAGCCTTCCTATAGCTCCACAAATTCAACTATAGCTTGACAGGGATTGATGTTGCGGCACCGATACACTTGCTTCTTAGGTTGAGCTGCTGAATTGTTGGCTGCCGTCCCCCTCCTGTTGAGTTTGGTAAGAACAGGTGAGAACATGCATGGACAAGTGTTGAGAGTGAGAGGATTATAATAACCACATCCTAGTAGCATTAGGGCAGTTTTTCTTTCACTTTTTTTTCTCCTCTCTTGTGATCATGCCAGGAGAATCAGATCCAACCCCAGATCCAACCCCACCGCAATCACCACGTACAAAGACCTTTATGCAACACTTCGAACGCAAAGTAAGGGAGCACACTAATGGCCTCAATGAGGATGTACAGGTGACCAATGAAAAGGTTGGGCAATTGGAGACAGCCCAAATTGTCACCACCAGCAAGCTTACAGGGTTGGAGGCATCTATTGCTCGTATGGACAAAAGCCTTGCTGCCCTTCTGAACCGTTTTGATGACTTCCACACGAAACACAAAGAGAAGCATAATGAAGATGAAGAGCGAGTCGAAGATAATTATGATGATGATTATACTGCTGATACTGAACATGATGATCGTGACACTCATGATCGGCATCGCCTACGCCATAATCGAAGTGGTATGGGCGGTCACCGTCGACGTGAGGTACCCAATAGTACTGATTCTTTCAGCAAGATTAAATTTAAAATACCTCCTTTTGATGGTAAGTATGACCCTGATGCATATATTTCTTGGGAAATTGCTATTGAACAAAAGTTTTCATGTCATGAGTTTCCTGAGAATACACGTGTTAGGGCTGCTACTAGCGAGTTTAGTGACTTTGCTACTGTTTGGTGGAATGAACATGTCAAGAAAAATCCTAATAACATACCACAAACTTGGAATGCTTTAAAACGAATCATGAGGGCTAGATTTGTTCCTTCTTACTATGCACGAGATTTGTTACATAAATTGCAACAACTGAGACAGGAGCTAAAACTGTAGAAGAATATTATCAAGAATTGCAAATGGGTATGTTGCGTTGTAATATAGAAGAGGACGAGGAACCTGCTATGGCTAGGTTTTTGGGTGGACTAAACCGTGAAATTCAGGACATACTTGAATATAAAGATTACAATAACATAACCCGTTTGTTTCATCTTGCGTGTAAAGCTGAAAGGGAAGTTCAGGGACGATATGCTAGTACCAAGAATAGTATTTCTGCAGGGAAGACTAATTCATGGCAGCCCCGCACGACTACTACTCCACCTACACGTGCTCCTATGCCTTCACAAAGCAACATGTCTCGTGCTAATCCAGCAAACTCAGTGGCAAAGACGATTCAAAATCCTACTGCAAGTGCTTCATCCATATCGTCTACAGGTAGAACAAGAGACATTCAGTGTCTCCGATGCAAGGGATATGGGCATGTGATGCGTGAATGTCCCAGCAAGCGTGTTATGATCGTCAAAGATGATGGTGAGTGCTCATCTGCTAGTGATTTTGATGAAGATACACTTGCATTGCTTGCAGCTGACCATGCAGGTAGTGAAGAACATTTCGAAGAACATATTAATGCTACTGAAGCAGACCGCTATGAGAGCCTTATTGTGCAGCGTGTGCTTAGTGCACAAATGGAGAAGGCGGAGCAAAATCAGCGACATACATTGTTTCAAACAAAGTGTGTCATCAAAGAGCGTTCATGTCGCATGATCATTGATGGAGGTAGCTGCAACAACTTGGCCAGCAGCGACATGGTGGAGAAGCTTGCGCTTACCACTAACCCACACCCACATCCATATTATATTCAATGGCTGAACAATAGTGGTAAGGCAAAGGTAACTAGACTTGTGCGAATCAATTTTTCCATTGGATCGTATAAAGATGTTGTTGAATGTGATGTTGTGCCTATGCAAGCTTGTAATATTCTGCTAGGTAGACCTTGGCAATTTGATAGAGATTCTATGCATCATGGAAGAGCAAATCAGTATTCTTTTCTGTATCATGATAGAAAAATTGTTTTACACCCTATGTCTCCCGAGGCGATTATGCAAAATGATGTGGCTCGGGCTACAAAAGCAAAAAGAGAGAGGAATACTAAACCTGTCATAGATAGGAAAGATGGGATAAAATTGAAAGGGAATTGTTTGCTTGCTACTAAGTCTGATATTAATGAGTTGAATGCATCCACTTCTACTGTTTATGCTTTAGTATGCAAAGATGCATTAATTTCCCTTCACGATATGCTGCATTCTTTGCCTCTGGAGGTTGCTGACATTTTGCAGGAGTATTCTGATGTGTTTCCAACTGAAATGCCACCGGGGCTACCACCACTTCGAGGGATTGAGCACCAGATTGACTTGATTCCCAGTGCTTCATTGCCCAACCGTGCACCATACAGGACCAATCCAGAAGAAACAAAAGAGATTCAGCGTCAAGTGCAAGAACTACTCGACAAAGGTTATGTGCGTGAGTCTCTTAGTCCTTGTGCTGTTCCTGTTATTTAGTGCCTAAGAAAGATGGATCATGGCGTATGTGTGTGGATTGTCGAGCTATCAATAATATTACTATCAGATATCGCCATCCTATTCCACGCTTAGATGACATGCTTGATGAACTAAGTGGTGCTGTTGTATTTTCCAAAGTAGACTTGCGTAGTGGTTACCACCAGATTCGTATGAAATTGGGAGATGAATGGAAAACCGCTTTCAAAACTAAATTTGGTTTGTATGAGTGGTTAGTCATGCCTTTTGGTTTAACTAATGCACCGAGTACCTTCATGAGATTAATGAACGAGGTTTTGCGTGCCTTCATTGGAAGATTTGTTGTTGTTTATTTTGATGATATATTGATTTACAGCAAATCTATGGATCAACATCTTGATCATTTACGTGCTGTTTTTCAAGCTCTACAAGATGCACGCTTATTTGGTAATATTGAGAAGTGCATGTTTTGCACAGATCGAGTTTCTTTTCTTGGCTATGTTGTTACTCCACAGGGAATTGAGGTTGACAAATCCAAGGTGGAAGCGATACAAGGGTGGCCAATACCAAAGAGCGTCACCCAGCTACGGAGTTTTCTAGGACTTGCTGGGTTCTATCGTCGCTTTGTGCAGGATTTCAGCACCATTGCTGCACCTTTGAATGAGCTTACAAAGAAGGGAGTGCACTTTTCTTGGAGCACAGCACAAGAGAATGCTTTCAACATGTTGAAAGATAAGTTGACACATGCACCTCTTCTCCAACTTCCTGATTTTAACAAAACTTTTGAACTTGAATGTGATGCTAGTGGAATTGGATTGGGTGGTGTTTTGTTACAAGAAGGAAAACCCATTGCATATTTCAGTGAGAAACTAAGTGGGCCTATTCTAAATTATTCTACTTATGATAAAGAATTGTATGCTCTTGTGCGAACATTAGAAACATGGCAACATTATTTGTGGCCCAAAGAATTTGTCATACATTCTGATCATGAATCGTTAAAGCATATTCGTAGCCAAGGAAAACTGAACCGTAGACATGCTAAGTGGGTTGAATTCATTGAATCTTTTCCGTATGTCATCAAACACAAGAAAGGGAAAGAGAATATCATTGCTGATGCTTTATCTAGGAGATATACCTTGTTGACACAACTCGACCATAAGATCTTTGGATTGGAAACAGTTAAAGAACAATATGTGCATGATGATGATTTTAAAGATGTGTTTTTGCATTGTAAGGATGGGAAGGCATGGAATAAATTTGTTGTAAATGATGGCTTTGTGTTTAGAGCTAATAAGCTATGCATCCCAGCTAGCTCTGTTCGTTTGTTGTTGCTACAGGAAGCACATGGAGGTGGTTTAATGGGACATTTTGGGGCAAAGAAGACGGAGGACATACTGGCTGGTCATTTCTTTTGGCCAAAGATGAGAAGAGATGTGGAGAGATTTATTGCTCGCTGCACGACATGTCAAAAGGCCAAGTCATGCTTAAATCCACACGGTTTGTACATGCCACTACCTGTTCCTAGCATTCCTTGGGAAGATATTTCTATGGATTTTGTGTTGGGATTGCCAAGAACTAGGAAGGGCCGTGATAGTGTTTTTGTGGTTGTGGATAGATTTTCTAAGATGGCACACTTTATACCTTGTCATAAGACTGATGACGCCACACATATTGCTGATTTGTTCTTTCGAGAAGTTGTTCGTTTGCATGGTGTTCCAAACACAATTGTTTCTGATCGAGATGCTAAATTTCTTAGCCACTTTTGGAGAATTTTATGGGCTAAATTGGGGACAAAACTTTTATTTTCTACCACTTGTCATCCCCAAACTGATGGTCAAACTGAAGTTGTAAATAGAACTTTGTCTACTATGTTAAGGGCAATTTTAAAGAACAATATTAAAATGTGGGAAGATTGTTTGCCCCATATTGAGTTTGCTTATAATCGTTCACTGCATTCTACTACAAAGATGTGCCCATTTGAGATTGTTTATGGCCTGCTACCACGTGCTCCAATTGATTTAATGCCTTTGCCAACTTCCGAAAAATTGAATTTTGATGCTAAGCAACGTGCTGAATTGATGTTAAAACTGCATGAAACAACTAAAGAAAACATAGAGCGCATGAATGCTAAGTATAAGATTGCTGGTGATAAAGGTAGAAGGAAATTGATTTTTGAACCTGGAGATTTGGTTTGGTTGCATTTGAGAAAGGATAGGTTTCCTGAGTTGAGAAAATCTAAATTGATGCCTAGAGCTGCTGGACCATTTAAAGTGCTGCAACAAATTAATGAGAATGCATATAAGCTTGATGTTCCTGCAGATTTTGGGGTTAGTCCCACATTTAACATTGCAGATTTGAAGCCATATTTGGGTGAGGGAGATGAGCTTGAGTCGGGGACGACTCAAATGCAAGAAGGGGAGGATGATGAGGACATCAGCACCATCTATACATCCACACCTACACCCACACCATCGCCAACACCACTTGGCCCTCTTACTCGTGCCCGTGCCCGTCAACTGAACCATCAAGTAAGTTCATTCTTAAACTCTTGTCCATCATATTTAGACAATGGAGACACGTGCACTCTTGTTTTGCTTAGGAATGATGGAGAGGACCAGAAGCATAGGGGATTGGCGCAGGCTGGATTTGGACAGCAAGACAGCACCAACTTACAACAACCACCATGACTTCATACGGAGTCCATTTTAAGCATGCAAGCACTTGATGGAAAACTCATCAAGTATATTTTTAGATGGATCTCAATTCAAGTTCACAGCAGCTATGAGGCAACCGCAATTGTCTAATAACTCCACGGACCTTTTCTTCGGATACCTACTTTTAGAGCATCCTTCGGTCAATAAGGATCTCATGCTATGGTCAATAAGGATCTCATGCAACCAAGCAATGGTTGCCTTTATTTCTCTGTTATTTTTAGAGAGTCGAGAGTGCCGTCTAGCTTTGCTCTTTCTTGTATTTATGGCTCCTACATGCCACCACAACAATTTGGGTTTTGTTTAATAGAGTTAGCCATTTGCACCAAAAGATCGGGACACCCTCGGGGTGTTAAGAAAATTCAAATGCAACTCTTTTCGTACCAAAATTAGCTAGAACGGTCTTCACGAATGGTTTTCGCATAGTTTGTCATACTTGAACCAAAACTCCAGAACGGACTAGAAACGAGCTAAACATGAGTTTTGGGGCAAACGGATGACTTGGGTGTTAAGAAAATTCAAATGCAACTCTTTTCATACCAAAAGTGGCTAGAACGGTCTTCACGAACGGTTTTCGCACGCTTTGTCGTACCGAACCAAAACTCCAGAACGGACTAGAAACGAGCTAAACATGAGTTTTGGGGCAAACGGGATGACTTGGGTGTTAAGAAAAATTCAAATGCAACTCTTTTCGTACCAAAAGTGGCTAGAACGGTCTTCACGAACGGTTTTCGCACATGCTTTGTCATACCAGAACCAAAACTATAGAACGGACTAGAAACGAGCTAAACATGAGTTTTGGGGCAAACGGGATGACTTGGGTGTTAAGAAAATTCAAATGCAACTCTTTTCGTACCAAAAGTGGCTAGAACGGTCTTCACGAACGGTTTTCGCACAACTTTGTCGTACCGGAACCAAAACTCCAGAACGGACTAGAAACGAGCTAAACATGAGTTTTGGGGCAAACGGGATGACTTGGGTGTTAAGAAAAATTCAAATGCAACTCTTTTCGTACCAAAAGTGGCTAGAACGGTCTTCACGAACGGTTTTCGCACAGTTTGTCGTAATGGAACCAAATCTCCAGAACGGACTAGAAACGAGCTAAACATGAGTTTTGGGGCAAACGGGATGACTTGGGTGTTAAGAAAAATTCAAATGCAACTCTTTTCGTACCAAAAGTGGCTAGAACGGTCTTCACGAACGGTTTTCGCACAGCTTGTCGTACTGGAACCAAATCTCCAGGAAAGGACTAGAAACGAGCTAAACATGAGTTTTGGGGCAAACGGGATGACTTGGGTGTTAAGAAAAATTCAAATGCAACTCCTTTCGTACCCAATGTGGCTAGAACTGTCTTCACGAACGGTTTTCACACGCTTTGTCATACCGAACCAAAACTCCAGAACGGACTAGAAACGAGCTAAACATTAGTTTTGGGGCAAACGGGATGACTTGGGTGTTAAGAAAAATTCAAATGCAACTTTTTCGTACCAAAAGTGGCTAGAACGGTCTTCACGAACGGTTTTCGCACAGTTTGTCGTACTTGAACCAAATCTCCAGGAATGGACTAGAAACGAGCTAAACATGAGTTTAGGGGCAAACGGGATGACTTGGGTGTTAAGAAAAATTCAAATGCAACTCCTTTCGTACCCAATGTGGCTAGAACTGTCTTCACGAACAGTTTTCACGCACTTTGTTGTACCAGAACCAAAACTCCAGGAACGGACTAGAAACGAGCTAAACATGAGTTTTGGGGCAAACGGGATGACTTGGGTGTTAAGAAAAATTCAAATGCAACTCTTTTCTTACCAAAAGTGGCTAGAACGGTCTTCACGAATGGTTTTCGCACAGTTTGTTGTATTGGAACCAAATCTCCAGGAATGGCCTAGAAACGAGCTAAACATGAGTTTTGGGGCAAACGGGATGACTTGGGTGTTAAGAAAAATTCAAATGCAACTCTTTTCGTACCAAAAGTGGCTAGAACGGTCTTCACGAACGGTTTTCACACAGTTTGTCATACCGAACCAAAACTCCAGAACGGACTAGAAACGAGCTAAACATGAGTTTTGGGGCAAACGGGATGACTTGGGTGTTAAGAAAAATTCAAATGCAACTTTTTCGTACCAAAAGTGGCTAGAACGGTCTTCACGAACGGTTTTCGCACAGCTTTGTCGTACCGGAACCAAATCTCCAGAACGGACTAGAAACGAGCTAAACATGAGTTTTGGGGCAAACGGGATGACTTGGGTGTTAAGAAAAATTCAAATGCAACTCTTTCGTACCAAAAGTGGCTAGAACGGTCTTCACGAACGGTTTTCGCACAAAGTTGTCGTACCGTAACCAAAACTCCAGAAAGGACTAGAAACGAGCTAAACATGAGTTTTGGGGCAAACGGGATGACTTGGGTGTTAAGAAAATTCAAATGCAACTCCTTTCGTACCCAATGTGGCTAGAACTGTCTTCACGAACGGTTTTCACACGCTTTCGTCATACCGAACCAAAACTCCAGAACGGACTAGAAACGAGCTAAACATTAGTTTTGGGGCAAACGGGATGACTTGGGTGTTAAGAAAATTCAAATGCAACTCTTTTCGTACCAAAAGTGGCTAGAACGGTCTTCACGAACGGTTTTCGCACGCTTTGTCGTACTTGAACCAAATCTCCAGAAAGGACTAGAAACGAGCTAAACATGAGTTTTGGGGCAAACGGGATGACTTGGGTGTTAAGAAAAATTCAAATGCAACTCCTTTCGTACCAAATGTGGCTAGAACGGTCTTCACGAAC
The DNA here is from genome assembly GCA_018135685.1 of Themeda triandra. Taxonomy (NCBI): domain Eukaryota; kingdom Viridiplantae; phylum Streptophyta; class Magnoliopsida; order Poales; family Poaceae; genus Themeda; species Themeda triandra. The sequence goes on along the minus strand of JAENPR010002396.1, from coordinate 29,591 downwards.
GGTTTTCACGCACTTTGTCGTACCGAACCAAAACTCCAGAACGGACTAGAAACGAGCTAAACATGAGTTTTGGGGCAAACGGGATGACTTGGGTGTTAAGAAAAATTCAAATGCAACTCTTTTCGTACCAAAAGTGGCTAGAACGGTCTTCACGAATGGTTTTCGCACAGCTTTGTCGTATTGGACCAAAAATCTCCAGAATGGACTAGAAACGAGCTAAACATGAGTTTTGGGGCAAACGGGATGACTTGGGTGTTAAGAAAATTCAAATGCAACTCCTTTCGTACCAAAATGTGGCTAGAACGGTCTTCACGAACGGTTTTCACACAATTTGTCATACCGGAACCAAAACTCCAGGAACAGACTAGAAACGAGCTAAACATGAGTTTTGGGGCAAACGGGATGACTTGGGTGTTAAGAAAATTCAAATGCAACTCTTTTCGTACCAAAAGTGGCTAGAACGGTCTTCACGAACGGTTTTCGCACAGTTTGTCGTACTAGAACCAAATCTCCAGAATGGACTAGAAACGAGCTAAACATGAGTTTTGGGGCAAACGGGATGACTTGGGTGTTAAGAAAATTCAAATGCAACTCTTTTCTTACCAAAAGTGGCTAGAACGGTCTTCACGAACGGTTTTCGCACACAGCTTTGTCATACCGAACCAAAACTCCAGAATGGACTAGAAACGAGCTAAACATGAGTTTTGGGGCAAACGGGATGACTTGGGTGTTAAGAAAATTCAAATGCAACTCTTTTCGTACCAAAAGTGGCTAGAACGGTCTTCACGAACGGTTTTCACACAGTTTGTCGTACCGGAACCAAAACTCCAGGAACGGACTAGAAACGAGCTAAACATGAGTTTTGGGGCAAACGGGATGACTTGGGTGTTAAGAAAATTCAAATGCAACTCTTTTCGTACCAAAAGTGGCTAGAACGGTCTTCACGAACGGTTTTCGCACGCTTGTCGTACCGGAACCAAAACTCCAGAACGGACTAGAAACGAGCTAAACATGAGTTTTGGGGCAAACGGGATGACTTGGGTGTTAAGAAAATTCAAATGCAACTCTTTTCGTACCAAAAGTGGCTAGAACGGTCTTCACGAACGGTTTTCGCACAGTTTGTCGTACCGGAACCAAATCTCCAGGACTAGAAACGAGCTAAACATGAGTTTTGGGGCAAACGGGATGACTTGGGTGTTAAGAAAAATTCAAATGCAACTCCTTTCGTACCCAATGTGGCTAGAACTGTCTTCACGAACAGTTTTCACACAGTTTGTCATACCAGAACCAAAACTCCAGGAACGGACTAGAAACGAGCTAAACATTAGTTTTGGGGCAAACGGGATGACTTGGGTGTTAAGAAAAATTCAAATGCAACTTTTTCGTACCAAAAGTGGCTAGAACGGTCTTCACGAACGGTTTTCGCACAGTTTGTCGTACTTGAACCAAATCTCCAGGAATGGACTAGAAACGAGCTAAACATGAGTTTTGGGGCAAACGGGATGACTTGGGTGTTAAGAAAAATTCAAATGCAACTCCTTTCGTACCCAATGTGGCTAGAACTGTCTTCACGAACAGTTTTCACACAGTTTGTTGTCGTACCGAACCAAAACTCCAGAACGGACTAGAAACGAGCTAAACATGAGTTTTGGGGCAAACGGGATGACTTGGGTGTTAAGAAAAATTCAAATGCAACTCTTTTCTTACCAAAAGTGGCTAGAACGGTCTTCACGAATGGTTTTCGCACAGTTTGTCGTACGGAACCAAATCTCCAGAATGGACTAGAAACGAGCTAAACATGAGTTTTGGGGCAAACGGGATGACTTGGGTGTTAAGAAAATTCAAATGCAACTCTTTTCGTACCAAAAGTGGCTAGAACGGTCTTCACGAACGGTTTTCACACGCTTTGTCGTACCGAACCAAAACTCCAGAACGGACTAGAAACGAGCTAAACATGAGTTTTGGGGCAAACGGGATGACTTGGGTGTTAAGAAAAATTCAAATGCAACTCCTTTCGTACCCAATGTGGCTAGAACTGTCTTCACGAACAGTTTTCACACGCTTTGTCATACCGTAACCAAAACTCCAGAACGGACTAGAAACGAGCTAAACATTAGTTTTGGGGCAAACGGGATGACTTGGGTGTTAAGAAAAATTAAAATGCAATATTTTTCGTACCAAAAGTGGCTAGAACGGTCTTCACGAACGGTTTTCGCACAGTTTGTCGTACCGGAACCAAATCTCCAGGAACGGACTAGAAACGAGCTAAACATGAGTTTTGGGGCAAACGGGATGACTTGGGTGTTAAGAAAATTCAAATGCAACTCTTTTCGTACCAAATGTGGCTAGAACGGTCTTCACGAACGGTTTTCGCACAATTTGTCGTACTGAACCAAAACTCCAGGAACGGACTAGAAACGCGCTAAACATGAGTTTTGGGGCAAACAGGATGACTTGGGTGTTAAGAAATATTCAAATGCAACTCTTTTCGTACTAAAAGTGGCTAGGACGGTCTTCACGAACGGTTTTCGCACGTTTGTCGTACCGAACCAAAACTCCAGGAACGGACTAGAAACGAGCTAAACATGAGTTTTGGGGCAAACGGGATGACTTGGGTGTTAAGAAAATTCAAATGCAACTCTTTTCGTACCAAAAGTGGCTAGAACGGTCTTCACGAACGGTTTTCACACAGTTTGTCATACCGAACCAAAACTCCAGGAACGGACTAGAAACGAGCTAAACATGAGTTTTGGGGCAAACGGGATGACTTGGGTGTTAAGAAAAATTCAAATGCAACTCTTTTCGTACCAAAAGTGGCTAGAACGGTCTTCACGAATAGGTTTTCGCACAGCTTTGTCATACCGAACCAAAACTCCAGGAACGGACTAGAAACGAGCTAAACATGAGTTTTGGGGCAAACGGGATGACTTGGGTGTTAAGAAAAATTCAAATGCAACTCTTTTCGTACCAAAAGTGGCTAGAACGGTCTTCACGAACGGTTTTCGCACGCTTTGTCGTACGGAACCAAATCTCCAGAAAGGACTAGAAACGAGCTAAACATGAGTTTTGGGGCAAACGGGATGACTTGGGTGTTAAGAAAATTCAAATGCAACTCCTTTCGTACCCAATGTGGCTAGAACTGTCTTCACGAACAGTTTTCACACGCTTTGTCATACCGGGAACCAAAACTCCAGAACGGACTAGAAACGAGCTAAACATTAGTTTTGGGGCAAACGGGATGACTTGGGTGTTAAGAAAAATTCAAATGCAACTCTTTTCGTACCAAAAGTGGCTAGAACGGTCTTCACGAACGGTTTTCGCACAGTTTGTCGTACTGGAACCAAATCTCCAAGAATGGACTAGAAACGAGCTAAACATGAGTTTTGGGGCAAACGGGATGACTTGGGTGTTAAGAAAATTCAAATGCAACTCCTTTCGTACCCAATGTGGCTAGAACTGTCTTCACGAACAGTTTTCACACACTTGTCGTACCGTAACCAAAACTCCAGGAACGGACTAGAAACGAGCTAAACATGAGTTTTGGGGCAAACGGGATGACTTGGGTGTTAAGAAAAATTCAAATGCAACTCTTTTCTTACCAAAAGTGGCTAGAACGGTCTTCACGAATGGTTTTCGCACAGTTTGTCGTACCGGAACCAAATCTCCAAGAATGGACTAGAAACGAGCTAAACATGAGTTTTGGGGCAAACGGGATGACTTGGGTGTTAAGAAAATTCAAATGCAACTCTTTTCGTACCAAAAGTGGCTAGAACGGTCTTCACGAACGGTTTTCACAACAGTTTTTGTCATACCGAACCAAAACTCCAGAACGGACTAGAAACGAGCTAAACATGAGTTTTGGGGCAAACGGGATGACTTGGGTGTTAAGAAAAATTCAAATGCAACTCCTTTCGTACCAATGTGGCTAGAACGGTCTTTCACGAACGGTTTTCACACGTTTGTCATACCGGAACCAAAACTCCAGAACGGACTAGAAACGAGCTAAACATGAGTTTTGGGGCAAACGGGATGACTTGGGTGTTAAGAAAATTCAAATGCAACTCTTTTCGTACCAAAAGTGGCTAGAACGGTCTTCACGAACGGTTTTCGCACAGTTTGTCGTACTGGAACCAAATCTCCAGGAACGGACTAGAAACGAGCTAAACATGAGTTTTGGGGCAAACGGGATGACTTGGGTGTTAAGAAAAATTCAAATGCAACTCCTTTCGTACCCAATTGTGGCTAGAACTGTCTTCACGAACAGTTTTCACACAGTTTGTCATACCACAACCAAAACTCCAGGAACGGACTAGAAACGAGCTAAACATGAGTTTTGGGGCAAACGGGATGACTTGGGTGTTAAGAAAAATTCAAATGCAACTTTTTTCGTACCAAAAGTGGCTAGAACGGTCTTCACGAACGGTTTTCGCACAGTTTGTCGTACTGGAACCAAATCTCCAGGAACGGACTAGAAACGAGCTAAACATGAGTTTTGGGGCAAACGGGATGACTTGGGTGTTAAGAAAATTCAAATGCAACTCTTTTCGTACCAAAAGTGGCTAGAACGGTCTTCACGAACGGTTTTCGCACAGTTTGTCGTACCGGAACCAAAACTCCAGGAACGGACTAGAAACGAGCTAAACATGAGTTTTGGGGCAAACGGGATGACTTGGGTGTTAAGAAAATTCAAATGCAACTCCTTTCGTACCAAAAGTGGCTAGAACGGTCTTCACGAACGGTTTTCACACAGTTTGTCGTACCAGAACCAAAACTCCAGGAACGGACTAGAAACGAGCTAAACATGAGTTTTGGGGCAAACGGGATGACTTGGGTGTTAAGAAAAATTCAAATGCAACTCTTTTCGTACCAAAAGTGGCTAGAACGGTCTTCACGAACGGTTTTCGCACAGTTTGTCGTACCGGAACCAAAACTCCAGGAACGGACTAGAAACGAGCTAAACATGAGTTTTGGGGCAAACGGGATGACTTGGGTGTTAAGAAAAAATCAAATGCAACTCCTTTCGTACCCAATGTGGCTAGAACTGTCTTCACAAACAGTTTTCACACAGTTTGTCGTACCAGAACCAAAACTCCTAGAACGGACTAGAAACGAGCTAAACATGAGTTTTGGGGCAAACGGGATGACTTGGGTGTTAAGAAATATTCAAATGCAACTCTTTTCATACCAAAAGTGGCTAGAACGGTCTTCACGAACGGTTTTCGCACAGTTTGTCGTACCGGAACCAAAACTCCAGGAACGGACTAGAAACGAGCTAAACATGAGTTTTGGGGCAAACGGGATGACTTGGGTGTTAAGAAAATTCAAATGCAACTCTTTTCGTACCAAAAGTGGCTAGAACGGTCTTCACGAACGGTTTTCACAGTTTGTCATACCGAACCAAAACTCCAGAACGGACTAGAAACGAGCTAAACATGAGTTTTGGGGCAAACGGGATGACTTGGGTGTTAAGAAAATTCAAATGCAACTTTTTTCGTACCAAAAGTGGCTAGAACGGTCTTCACGAACGGTTTTCGCACAGTTTGTCGTACTAGAACCAAATCTCCAGGAATGGACTAGAAACGAGCTAAACATGAGTTTTGGGGCAAACGGGATGACTTGGGTGTTAAGAAAAATTCAAATGCAACTCTTTTCTTACCAAAAGTGGCTAGAACGGTCTTCACGAACGGTTTTCTGCACTTTGTCGTACCGAACCAAAACTCCAGAACGGACTAGAAACGAGCTAAACATGAGTTTTGGGGCAAACGGGATGACTTGGGTGTTAAGAAAAATTCAAATGCAACTCTTTTCTTACCAAAAGTGGCTAGAACGGTCTTCACGAACGGTTTTCGCACGTTTGTCGTACCGGAACCAAAACTCCAGAACGGACTAGAAACGAGCTAAACATGAGTTTTGGGGCAAACGGGATGACTTGGGTGTTAAGAAAATTCAAATGCAACTCTTTTCGTACCAAAAGTGGCTAGAACGGTCTTCACGAACGGTTTTCGCACAGCTTTGTCGTACCGGAACCAAAACTCCAGAACGGACTAGAAACGAGCTAAACATGAGTTTTGGGGCAAACGGGATGACTTGGGTGTTAAGAAAATTCAAATGCAACTCTTTTCGTACCAAAAGTGGCTAGAACGGTCTTCACGAACGTTTTCGCACGCTTTGTCGTAATGGAACCAAAACTCCAGAACGGACTAGAAACGAGCTAAACATGAGTTTTGGGGCAAACGGGATGACTTGGGTGTTAAGAAAATTCAAATGCAACTCTTTTCGTACCAAAAGTGGCTAGAACGGTCTTCACGAACGGTTTTCGCACGCTTTGTCGTACTGAACCAAATCTCCAGAAAGGACTAGAAACGAGCTAAACATGAGTTTTGGGGCAAACGGGATGACTTGGGTGTTAAGAAAAATTCAAATGCAACTCCTTTCGTACCCAATGTGGCTAGAACTGGTCTTCACGAACAGTTTTCACACGCTTTGTCATACCAGAACCAAAACTCCAGAACGGACTAGAAACGAGCTAAACATTAGTTTTGGGGCAAACGGGATGACTTGGGTGTTAAGAAAAATTCAAATGCAACTCTTTTTCGTACCAAAAGTGGCTAGAACGGTCTTCACGAACGGTTTTCGCACGCTTTGTCGTACTTGAACCAAATCTCCAGAATGGACTAGAAACGAGCTAAACATGAGTTTAGGGGCAAACGGGATGACTTGGGTGTTAAGAAAATTTCAAATGCAACTCCTTTCGTACCCAATGTGGCTAGAACTGTCCTCACGAACGGTTTTCACGCACTTTGTTGTCATACCGAACCAAAACTCCAGAACGGACTAGAAACGAGCTAAACATGAGTTTTGGGGCAAACGGGATGACTTGGGTGTTAAGAAAATTCAAATGCAACTCTTTTCTTACCAAAAGTGGCTAGAACGGTCTTCACGAATGGTTTTCGCACACTTTGTCGTACCGGAACCAAATCTCCTAGAATGGACTAGAAACGAGCTAAACATGAGTTTTGGGGCAAACGGGATGACTTGGGTGTTAAGAAAAATTCAAATGCAACTCTTTTCGTACCAAAAGTGGCTAGAACAGTCTTCACGAACGGTTTTCACACTTTGTCGTACCGAACCAAAACTCCAGAACGGACTAGAAACGAGCTAAACATGAGTTTTGGGGCAAACGGGATGACTTGGGTGTTAAGAAAAATTCAAATGCAACTCCTTTCGTACCAAATGTGGCTAGAACTGGTCTTCACGAACAGTTTTCACACAGCTTTGTCATACCGAACCAAAACTCCAGAACGGACTAGAAACGAGCTAAACATGAGTTTTGGGGCAAACGGGATGACTTGGGTGTTAAGAAAAATTCAAATGCAACTTTTTCGTACCAAAAGTGGCTAGAACGGTCTTCACGAACGGTTTTCGCACGCTTTGTCGTACCGGAACCAAATCTCCAGAACGGACTAGAAACGAGCTAAACATGAGTTTTGGGGCAAACGGGATGACTTGGGTGTTAAGAAAATTCAAATGCAACTCTTTTCGTACCAAAAGTGGCCAGAACTGTCTTCACGAACAGTTTTCACACAATTTGTCGTACCGGAACCAAAACTCCAGGAACGGACTAGAAACGAGCTAAACATGAGTTTTGGGGCAAACGGGATGACTTGGGTGTTAAGAAAATTCAAATGCAACTCTTTTCGTACCAAAAGTGGCTAGAACGGTCTTCACGAACGGTTTTCGCACAGTTTGTCGTACCGAAACCAAAACTCCAGGAACGGACTACAAACGAGCTAAACATGAGTTTTGGGGCAAACGGGATGACTTGGGTGTTAAGAAAACTAAAATGCAACTCATTTTGTACCAAAAGTGGCTTGAACTGTCTTCACGAATGGTTTTCGCACAGTTTGTCATACCGGAACCAAAATTCCAGGAACAGGCTGGAAACGAGCTAAACATGAGTTTTGGGGCAAACGGGATGACTTGGGTGTTAAGAAAATTCAAATGCAACTCTTTTCGTACCAAAAGTGGCTAGAACGGTCTTCACGAACGGTTTTCGCACAGTTTGTCGTACCGGAACCAAAACTCCAGGAACGGACTAGAAACGAGCTAAACATGAGTTTTGGGGCAAACGGGATGACTTGGGTGTTAAGAAAAATTCAAATGCAACTCTTTTCGTACCAAAAGTGGCTAGAACGGTCTTCACGAACGGTTTTCGCACAGTTTGTCGTACCGAACCAAATCTCCAGAAAGGACTAGAAACGAGCTAAACATGAGTTTTGGGGCAAACGGGATGACTTGGGTGTTAAGAAAATTCAAATGCAACTCCTTTCGTACCAATGTGGCTAGAACTGTCTTCACGAATAGTTTTCACACAGCTTTGTCATACCAGAACCAAAACTCCAGAACGGACTAGAAACGAGCTAAACATGAGTTTTGGGGCAAACGGGATGACTTGGGTGTTAAGAAAATTCAAATGCAACTCTTTTTCGTACCAAAAGTGGCTAGAACGGTCTTCACGAACGGTTTTCGCACGCTTTGTCGTACTTGAAACCAAATCTCCAGGAAAGGACTAGAAACGAGCTAAACATGAGTTTTGGGGCAAACGGGATGACTTGGGTGTTAAGAAAAATTCAAATGCAACTCTTTTCGTACCCAATGTGGCTAGAACTGCTTCACGAACGGTTTTCACGCACGCTTTGTCATACCGAACCAAAACTCCAGGAACGGACTAGAAACGAGCTAAACATGAGTTTTGGGGCAAACGGGATGACTTGGGTGTTAAGAAAATTCAAATGCAACTCTTTTCGTACCAAAAGTGGCTAGAACGGTCTTCACGAATGGTTTTCGCACAGTTTGTCGTACCGGAACCAAATCTCCAGGAATGGACTAGAAACGAGCTAAACATGAGTTTTGGGGCAAACGGGATGACTTGGGTGTTAAGAAAATTCAAATGCAACTCCTTTCGTACCCAATGTGGCTAGAACTGTCTTCACAAACAGTTTTCACACAATTTGTCATACCAGAACCAAAACTCCAAGAACGGACTAGAAACGAGCTAAACATGAGTTTTGGGGCAAACGGGATGACTTGGGTGTTAAGAAAAATTCAAATGCAACTCTTTTCGTACCAAAAGTGGCTAGAACGGTCTTCACGAACGGTTTTCGCACAGTTTGTCGTACCGGAACCAAAACTCCAGGAACGGACTAGAAACGAGCTAAACATGAGTTTTGGGGCAAACGGGATGACTTGGGTGTTAAGAAAAATTCAAATGCAACTCTTTTCGTACCAAAAGTGGCTAGAACGGTCTTCACGAACGGTTTTCGCACAGTTTGTCGTACCGAACCAAATCTCCAGAATGGACTAGAAACGAGCTAAACATGAGTTTTGGGGCAAACGGGATGACTTGGGTGTTAAGAAAATTCAAATGCAACTCTTTTCGTACCAAAAGTGGCTAGAACGGTCTTCACGAACGGTTTTCGCACAGTTTGTCGTATACCGAACCAAAACTCCAGAACGGACTAGAAACGAGCTAAACATGAGTTTTGGGGCAAACGGGATGACTTGGGTGTTAAGAAAATTCAAATGCAACTCTTTTCGTACCAAAAGTGGCTAGAACGGTCTTCACGAACGGTTTTCGCACAGTTTGTCGTACTGGAACCAAATCTCTAGGAACGTACTAGAAACGAGCTAAACATGAGTTTTGGGGCAAACGGGATGACTTGGGTGTTAAAAAAAATTCAAATGCAACTCTTTTCGTACCAAAAGTGGCTAGAACGGTCTTCACGAACGGTTTTCGCACATTTTGTCGTACTGGAACCAAATCTCTAGGAACGGACTAGAAACGCACTAAGCATGATTTTTTGGGCAAACGGGATGACTTGGGTGTTAAGAAGCATTCAAATGCAACTCTTTTCGTACCAAAAGTGGCTAGAACGGTCTTCACGAACGGTTTTCGCACAGTTTGTCGTACCGGAACCAAAACTCCAGGAACGGACTAGAAACGAGCTAAACATGAGTTTTGGGGCAAACGGGATGACTTGGGTGTTAAGAAAAATTCAAATGCAACTCTTTTCGTACCAAAAGTGGCTAGAACGGTCTTCACGAACGGTTTTCGCACGCTTGTCGTACCGGAACCAAATCTCCAGAACGGACTAGAAACGAGCTAAACATGAGTTTTGGGGCAAACGGGATGACTTGGGTGTTAAGAAAAATTCAAATGCAACTCCTTTCGTACCCAATGTGGCTAGAACGGTCTTCACGAACGCTTTTCACACAGCTTGTCATACCAGAACCAAAACTCCAGAACGGACTAGAAACGAGCTAAACATGAGTTTTGGGGCAAACGGGATGACTTGGGTGTTAAGAAAATTCAAATGCAACTCTTTTCGTACCAAAAGTGGCTAGAACGGTCTTCACGAACGGTTTTCGCACAGTTTGTCGTACTTGAACCAAAACTCCAGGAATGGACTAGAAACGAAGCTAAACATGAGTTTTGGGGCAAACGGGATGACTTGGGTGTTAAGAAAAATTCAAATGCAACTCTTTTCGTACCAAAAGTGGCTAGAACGGTCTTCACGAACGGTTTTCGCACAGTTTGTCGTACCGAACCAAAACTCCAGAACGGACTAGAAACGAGCTAAACATGAGTTTTAGGGCAAACTGGATGACTTGGGTGTTTAGAAGAATTCAAATGCAACTCTTTTCTTACCAAAAGTGGGTAGAACGGTCTTCACGAATGATTTTCGCTCTCTTTGTCGTACCGGAACCAAAACTCCAGGAACGGACTAGAAACGAGCTAAACATGAGTTTTGGGGCAAACGGGATGACTTGGGTGTTAAGAAAAATTCAAATGCAACTCTTTTCGTACCAAAAGTGGCTAGAACGGTCTTCACGAACGGTTTTCACACAGTTTGTCGTACCGGAACCAAAACTCCAGGAACGGACTAGAAACGAGCTAAACATGAGTTTTGGGGCAAACGGGATGACTTGGGTGTTAAGAAAAATTCAAATGCAACTCCTTTCGTACCCAATGTGGCTAGAACTGTCTTCACGAACAGTTTTCACACAGTTTGTCATACCAGAACCAAAACTCCAGGAACGGACTAGAAACGAGCTAAACATTAGTTTTGGGGCAAACGGGATGACTTGGGTGTTAAGAAAATTCAAATGCAACTTTTTTCGTACCAAAAGTGGCTAGAACGGTCTTCACGAACGGTTTTTGCACGGTTTGTCGTACTGGAACCAAATCTCCAGAATGGACTAGAAACGAGCTAAACATGAGTTTTGGGGCAAACGGGATGACTTGGGTGTTAAGAAAATTCAAATGCAACTCCTTTCGTACCCAATGTGGCTAGAACTGTTTCACGAACAGTTTTCACACAATTTGTCATACCGAACCAAAACTCCAGAACGGACTAGAAACGAGCTAAACATGAGTTTTGGGGCAAACGGGATGACTTGGGTGTTAAGAAAAATTCAAATGCAACTCTTTTCGTACCAAAAGTGGCTAGAACGGTCTTCACGAACGGTTTTCGCACAGCTTTGTCATACCGGAACCAAATCTCCAGAATGGACTAGAAACGAGCTAAACATGAGTTTTGGGGCAAACGGGATGACTTGGGTGTTAAGAAAATTCAAATGCAACTCTTTCGTACCAAAAGTGGCTAGAACGGTCTTCACGAACGGTTTTCGCACTTTGTCGTACCGAACCAAAACTCCAGAACGGACTAGAAACGAGCTAAACATGAGTTTTGGGGCAAACGGGATGACTTGGGTGTTAAGAAAATTCAAATGCAACTCTTTTCGTACCAAAAGTGGCTAGAACGGTCTTCACGAACGGTTTTCACACAGTTTGTCGTACCGAACCAAAACTCCAGAACGGACTAGAAACGAGCTAAACATGAGTTTTGGGGCAAACGGGATGACTTGGGTGTTAAGAAAATTCAAATGCAACTCTTTTCGTACCAAAAGTGGCTAGAACGGTCTTCACGAACGGTTTTCGCACGCTTGTCGTACCGGAACCAAAACTCCAGAATGGACTAGAAATGAGCTAAACATGAGTTTTGGGGCAAACGGGATGACTTGGGTGTTAAGAAAATTCAAATGCAACTCTTTTCGTACCAAAAGTGGCTAGAACGGTCTTCACGAACGGTTTTCACACGCTTTGTCGTACCGAACCAAAACTCCAGAACGGACTAGAAACGAGCTAAACATGAGTTTTGGGGCAAACGGGATGACTTGGGTGTTAAGAAAAATTCAAATGCAACTCTTTTCGTACCAAAAGTGGCTAGAACGGTCTTCACGAACGGTTTTCGCACAGTTTGTCATACCTGAACCAAAACTCCAGGAACGGACTAGAAACGAGCTAAACATGAGTTTTGGGGCAAACGGGATGACTTGGGTGTTAAGAAAAATTCAAATGCAACTCTTTTCGTACCAAAAGTGGCTAGAACGGTCTTCACGAACGGTTTTCGCACAGTTTGTCGTACCGGAACCAAATCTCCAGGAACGGACTAGAAACGAGCTAAACATGAGTTTTGGGGCAAACGGGATGACTTGGGTGTTAAGAAAATTCAAATGCAACTCTTTTCGTACCAAAAGTGGCTAGAACGGTCTTCACGAACGGTTTTCGCACACAGCTTTGTCGTACCGGAACCAAAACTCCAGAACGGACTAGAAACGAGCTAAACATGAGTTTTGGGGCAAACGGGATGACTTGGGTGTTAAGAAAATTCAAATGCAACTCTTTTCGTACCAAAAGTGGCTAGAACGGTCTTCACGAACGGTTTTCGCACAGCTTTGTCGTACCGGAACCAAATCTCCAGAATGGACTAGAAACGAGCTAAACATGAGTTTTGGGGCAAACGGGATGACTTGGGTGTTAAGAAAAATTCAAATGCAACTCCTTTCGTACCCAATGTGGCTAGAACGGTCCTTCACGAACGTTTTCACACAGCTTTGTCATACCAGAACCAAAACTCCAGAACGGACTAGAAACGAGCTAAACATGAGTTTTGGGGCAAACGGGATGACTTGGGTGTTAAGAAAATTCAAATGCAACTCTTTTTTCGTACCAAAAGTGGCTAGAACGGTCTTCACGAACGGTTTTCGCACGTTTGTCGTACTGAACCAAAACTCCAGGAATGGACTAGAAACGAGCTAAACATGAGTTTTGGGGCAAACGGGATGACTTGGGTGTTAAGAAAATTCAAATGCAACTCTTTTCGTACCAAATGTGGCTAGAACGGTCTTCACGAACGGTTTTCACACAGCTTTGTCATGTACCGGAACCAAAACTCCAGGAACGGACTAGAAACGAGCTAAACATGAGTTTTGGGGCAAACGGGATGACTTGGGTGTTAAGAAAAATTCAAATGCAACTCTTTTCTTACCAAAAGTGGCTAGAACGGTCTTCACGAATGGTTTTCGCACAGTTTGTCGTACTGGAACCAAATCTCCAAGAATGGACTAGAAACGAGCTAAACATGAGTTTTGGGGCAAACAGGATGACTTGGGTGTTAAGAAAAATTCAAATGCAGCCTTTCGTACCAAATGTGGCTAGAACTGTCTTCACGAACGGTTTTCACACAGTTTGTCGTACCGTAACCAAAACTCCAGGAACGGACTAGAAACGAGCTAAACATGAGTTTTGGGGCAAACGGGATGACTTGGGTGTTAAGAAAAATTCAAATGCAACTCTTTTCGTACCAAAAGTGGCTAGAACGGTCTTCACGAATAGGTTTTCGCACGCTTGTCGTACCGAACCAAAACTCCAGAATGGACTAGAAACGAGCTAAACATGAGTTTTGGGGCAAACGGGATGACTTGGGTGTTAAGAAAAATTCAAATGCAACTCTTTTCATACCAAAAGTGGCTAGAACGGTCTTCACGAACGGTTTTCGCACGTTTGTCGTACCGGAACCAAAACTCTCCAGAACGGACTAGAAACGAGCTAAACATGAGTTTTGGGGCAAACGGGATGACTTGGGTGTTAAGAAAATTCAAATGCAACTCTTTTCGTACCAAAAGTGGCTAGAACGGTCTTCACGAACGGTTTTCGCACGTTTGTCATACCAACCAAAACTCCAGGAACGGACTAGAAACGAGCTAAACATGAGTTTTGGGGCAAACGGGATGACTTGGGTGTTAAGAAAATTCAAATGCAACTCTTTTCGTACCAAAAGTGGCTAGAACGGTCTTCACGAACGTTTTCGCACAGTTTGTCGTACCGAACCAAAACTCCAGGAACGGACTAGAAACGAGCTAAACATGAGTTTTGGGGCAAACGGGATGACTTGGGTGTTAAGAAAATTCAAATGCAACTCCTTTCGTACCAAAAGTGGCTAGAACGGTCTTCACGAACGGTTTTCACACAATTGTCATACCGGAACCAAAACTCTCCAGAACGGACTAGAAACGAGCTAAACATGAGTTTTGGGGCAAACGGGATGACTTGGGTGTTAAGAAAAATTCAAATGCAACTCTTTTCGTACCAAAAGTGGCTAGAACGGTCTTCACGAACGGTTTTCGCACAAGCTTTGTCGTACCGGAACCAAATCTCCAGGAACGGACTAGAAACGAGCTAAACATGAGTTTTGGGGCAAACGGGATGACTTGGGTGTTAAGAAAAATTCAAATGCAACTCCTTTCGTACCAAAAGTGGCTAGAACGGTCTTCACGAACGGTTTTCGCACAGTTTGTCGTACCAGAACCAAAACTCCAGGAACGGACTAGAAACGAGCTAAACATGAGTTTTGGGGCAAACGGGATGACTTGGGTGTTAAGAAAATTCAAATGCAACTCTTTTCGTACCAAAAGTGGCTAGAACGGTCTTCACGAACGGTTTTCACACAGCTTTGTCGTACCGAACCAAAACTCCAGAACGGACTAGAAACGAGCTAAACATGAGTTTTGGGGCAAACGGATGACTTGGGTGTTAAGAAAAATTCAAATGCAACTCTTTTCGTACCAAAAGTGGCTAGAACGGTCTTCACGAACGGTTTTCGCACGCTTGTCGTACCGGAACCAAATCTCCAGAATGGACTAGAAACGAGCTAAACATGAGTTTTGGGGCAAACGGGATGACTTGGGTGTTAAGAAAATTCAAATGCAACTCTTTTCGTACCAAAAGTGGCTAGAACGGTCTTCACGAACGGTTTTCGCACAGTTTGTCGTACCGGAACCAAAACTCCAGGAACGGACTAGAAACGAGCTAAACATGAGTTTTGGGGCAAACGGGATGACTTGGGTGTGAAGAAAAATTGAAATGCAACTCTTTTCGTACCAAATGCGGCTAGAACTGTCTTCACGAACGGTTTTCGCACAGTTTTTTCGTACTAGAACCAAATCTCCAGGAATGGACTAGAAACGAGCTAAACATGTGTTATGGGGCAAACGGGATGACTTGGGTGTTAAGAAAAATTCACATGCAACTCTTTTCGTACCAAATGTGGCTAGAACTGTCTTCACGAACAGTTTTCACACAGTTTGTCATACCGGAACCAAAACTCCAGGAACGGACTAGAAACGAGCTAAACATGAGTTTTGGGGCAAACGGGATGACTTGGGTGTTAAGAAAAATTCAAATGCAACTCTTTTCGTACCAAAAGTGGCTAGAACGGTCTTCACGAACGGTTTTCGCACAGTTTGTCGTACCGGAACCAAATCTCCAGAAATGGACTAGAAACGAGCTAAACATGAGTTTTGGGGCAAACGGGATGACTTGGGTGTTAAGAAAAATTCAAATGCAACTCCTTTCATACCAAATGTGGCTAGAACGGTCTTCACGAACGGTTTTCACACAGTTTGTCGTACCGAACCAAAACTCCAGGAACGGACTAGAAACGAGCTAAACATGAGTTTTGGGGCAAACGGGATGACTTGGGTGTTAAGAAAAATTCAAATGCAACTCTTTTCGTACCAAAAGTGGCTAGAACGGTCTTCACGAACGGTTTTCGCACAGTTTGTCGTACCAGAACCAAAACTCCAGGAACGGACTATAAACTAGCTAAACATGAGTTTTGGGGCAAACGGGATGACTTGGGTGTTAAGAAAAATTCAAATGCAACTCCTTTTCGTACCAAAAGTGGCTAGAACGGTCTTCACGAACGGTTTTCACACGCTTTGTCGTACCGAACCAAAACTCCAGAACGGACTAGAAACGAGCTAAACATGAGTTTTGGGGCAAACGGGATGACTTGGGTGTTAAGAAAAATTCAAATGCAACTCTTTTCGTACCAAATGTGGCTAGAACAGTCTTCACGAACGGTTTTCGCACAGTTTGTCATACCGGAACCAAAACTCTAGGAACGGACTAGAAATGAGGTAAACATGAGTTTTGGGGTGAACGGGATGACTTGGGTGTTAAGAAAAATTCAAATCCAACTCTTTTTCGTACCAAAACTCTCTAGAACAGTCTTCATGAATGGTTTTCGCACAGTTTGTCGTACCGGAACCAAAACTCCAGGAACGGACTAGAAACGAGCTAAACATGAGTTTTGGGGCAAACGGGATGACTTGGGTGTTAAGAAAATTCAAATGCAACTCTTTTCGTACCAAAAGTGGCTAGAACTGTCTTCACGAACGGTTTTCGCACGCTTGTCATACCGAACCAAAACTCCAGGAACGGACTAGAAACGAGCTAAACATGAGTTTTGGGGCAAACGGGATGACTTGGGTGTTAAGAAAATTCAAATGCAACTCTTTTCGTACCAAAAGTGGCTAGAACGGTCTTCACGAACGGTTTTCGCACGCAGCTTTGTCATACGGAACCAAAACTCCAGAACGGACTAGAAACGAGCTAAACATGAGTTTTGGGGCAAACGGGATGACTTGGGTGTTAAGAAAAATTCAAATGCAACTCTTTTCGTACCAAAAGTGGCTAGAACGGTCTTCACGAACGGTTTTCGCACAATTTGTCGTACCGGAACCAAAACTCCAGGAACGGACTAGAAACGAGCTAAACATGAGTTTTGGGGCAAACGGGATGACTTGGGTGTTAAGAAAAATTCAAATGCAACTCTTTTCGTACCAAATGTGGCTAGAACGGTCTTCACGAACGGTTTTCGCACGCTTTGTCATACCGAACCAAAACTCCAGGAACGGACTAGAAACGAGCTAAACATGAGTTTTGGGGCAAACGGGATGACTTGGGTGTTAAGAAAATTCAAATGCAACTCTTTTCGTACCAAAAGTGGCTAGAACGGTCTTCACGAACGGTTTTCGCACAGTTTGTCGTACTGGAACCAAATCTCCAAGAATGGACTAGAAACGAGCTAAACATGAGTTTTGGGGCAAACGGGATGACTTGGGTGTTAAGAAAAATTCAAATGCAGCCTTTCGTACCCAATGTGGCTAGAACTCGTCTTCACGAACGGTTTTCACACAATTTGTCATACCGAACCAAAACTCCGAACGGACTAGAAACGAGCTAAACATGAGTTTTGGGGCAAACGGGATGACTTGGGTGTTAAGAAAATTCAAATGCAACTCTTTTCGTACCAAAAGTGGCTAGAACGGTCTTCACGAATGGTTTTCGCACGCTTTGTCATACTGAACCAAAACTCCAGAACGGACTAGAAACGAGCTAAACATGAGTTTTGGGGCAAACGGGATGACTTGGGTGTTAAGAAAATTCAAATGCAACTCTTTTCGTACCAAAAGTGGCTAGAACGGTCTTCACGAATGGTTTTCGCACAGCTTTGTCGTACCGGAACCAAAACTCCAGAACGGACTAGAAACGAGCTAAACATGAGTTTTGGGGCAAACGGGATGACTTGGGTGTTAAGAAAAATTCAAATGCAACTCTTTCGTACCAAAAGTGGCTAGAACGGTCTTCACGAACGGTTTTCGCACGCTTTGTCGTACCGAACCAAAACTCCAGAACGGACTAGAAACGAAGCTAAACATGAGTTTTGGGGCAAACGGGATGACTTGGGTGTTAAGAAAAATTCAAATGCAACTCTTTTCGTACCAAAAGTGGCTAGAACGGTCTTCACGAACGTTTTCGCACAGCTTTGTCGTACCGAACCAAAACTCCAGGAACGGACTAGAAACGAGCTAAACATGAGTTTTGGGGCAAACGGGATGACTTGGGTGTTAAGAAAAATTCAAATGCAACTCTTTTCGTACCAAAAGTGGCTAGAACGGTCTTCACGAATGGTTTTCGCACATAGTTTGTCGTACCGAACCAAAACTCCAGAATGGACTAGAAACGAGCTAAACATGAGTTTTGGGGCAAACGGGATGACTTGGGTGTTAAGAAAAATTCAAATGCAACTCTTTTCGTACCAAATGTGGCTAGAACGGTCTTCACGAACGGTTTTTGCACAGTTTGTCGTACCGGAACCAAAACTCCAGGAACGGACTAGAAACGAGCTAAACATGAGTTTTGGGGCAAACGGGATGACTTGGGTGTTAAGAAAATTCAAATGCAACTCTTTTCGTACCAAAAGTGGCTAGAACAGTCTTCACGAACGGTTTTCGCACGCTTGTCGTACCGAACCAAAACTCCAGAACGGACTAGAAACGAGCTAAACATGAGTTTTGGGGCAAACGGGATGACTTGGGTGTTAAGAAAATTCAAATGCAACTCTTTTCGTACCAAAAGTGGCTAGAACGGTCTTCACGAACGGTTTTCACAGTTTTGTCGTACCGTAACCAAAACTCCAGAACGGACTAGAAACGAGCTAAACATGAGTTTTGGGGCAAACGGATGACTTGGGTGTTAAGAAAATTCAAATGCAACTCTTTTCGTACCAAAAGTGGCTAGAACTGTCTTCACGAACGGTTTTCACACAGCTTTGTCATACCGAACCAAAACTCCAGGAACGGACTAGAAACGAGCTAAACATGAGTTTTGGGGCAAACGGGATGACTTGGGTGTTAAGAAAATTCAAATGCAACTCTTTTCGTACCAAAAGTGGCTAGAACGGTCTTCACGAACGGTTTTCGCACAGCTTGTCGTACCGGAACCAAAACTCCAGGAACGGACTAGAAACGAGCTAAACATGAGTTTTGGGGCAAACGGGATGACTTGGGTGTTAAGAAAAATTCAAATGCAACTCTTTTCGTACCAAAAGTGGCTAGAACGGTCTTCACGAACGGTTTTCACACAGCTTGTCGTACCGAACCAAAACTCCAGAACGGACTAGAAACGAGCTAAACATGAGTTTTGGGGCAAACGGATGACTTGGGTGTTAAGAAAAATTCAAATGCAACTCTTTTCGTACCAAAAGTGGCTAGAACGGTCTTCACGAACGGTTTTCGCACGCTTTGTCGTACCGGAACCAAAACTCCAGAACGGACTAGAAACGAGCTAAACATGAGTTTTGGGGCAAACGGGATGACTTGGGTGTTAAGAAAAATTCAAATGCAACTCTTTTCGTACCAAAAGTGGCTAGAACGGTCTTCACGAACGGTTTTCGCACAGCTTGTCGTACTGAACCAAAACTCCAGGAACGGACTAGAAACGAGCTAAACATGAGTTTTGGGGCAAACGGGATGACTTGGGTGTTAAGAAAATTCAAATGCAACTCTTTTCGTACCAAATGTGGCTAGAACTGCCTTCACGAATGGTTTTCGCACGCTTTGTCGTACTGAACCAAAACTCCAGAACGGACTAGAAACGAGCTAAACATGAGTTTTGGGGCAAACGGGATGACTTGGGTGTTAAGAAAAATTCAAATGCAACTCTTTTCGTACCAAAAGTGGCTAGAACGGTCTTCACGAACGGTTTTCACACAGTTTGTCGTACCGAACCAAAACTCCAGGAACGGACTAGAAACGAGCTAAACATGAGTTTTGGGGCAAACGGGATGACTTGGGTGTTAAGAAAATTCAAATGCAACTCTTTTCGTACCAAAAGTGGCTAGAACGGTCTTCACGAACGGTTTTTGCACGCTTTGTCATACCGAACCAAATCTCCAGAACGGACTAGAAACGAGCTAAACATGAGTTTTGGGGCAAACGGGATGACTTGGGTGTTAAGAAAATTCAAATGCAACTCTTTTTCGTACCAAAAGTGGCTAGAACGGTCTTCACGAACGGTTTTCGCACGTTTGTCGTACCGGAACCAAATCTCCAGAACGGACTAGAAACGAGCTAAACATGAGTTTTGGGGCAAACGGATGACTTGGGTGTTAAGAAAAATTCAAATGCAACTCCTTTTCGTACCAAAAGTGGCTAGAACGGTCTTCACGAACGGTTTTCGGACACAAACATGAGTTTTGGGGCAAACGGATGACTTGTTAAGAAAATACCGGAACCAAAACTCCAGAACGGACTAGAAACGAGCTAAACATGAGTTTTGGGGCAAACGGGATGACTTGGGTGTTAAGAAAATTCAAATGCAACTCCTTTCGTACCAAAAGTGGCTAGAACGGTCTTTCACGAACGGTTTTCACACAATTTGTCGTACCGGAACCAAAACTCCAGAACGGACTAGAAACGAGCTAAACATGAGTTTTGGGGCAAACGGGATGACTTGGGTGTTAAGAAAAATTCAAATGCAACTCTTTTCGTACCAAAAGTGGCTAGAACGGTCTTCACGAACGGTTTTCACACAGCTTTGTCGTACCGAACCAAAACTCCAGAAACGGACTAGAAACGAGCTAAACATGAGTTTTGGGGCAAACGGGATGACTTGGGTGTTAAGAAAAATTCAAATGCAACTCTTTTCGTACCAAAAGTGGCTAGAACGGTCTTCACGAACGGTTTTCGCACAGTTTGTCTTACCGGAACCAAAACTCCAGGAACGGACTAGAAACGAGCTAAACATGAGTTTTGGGGCAAACGGGATGACTTGGGTGTTAAGAAAATTCAAATGCAACTCTTTTTCGTACCAAAAGTGGCTAGAACGGTCTTCACGAATAGTTTTCACACAATGACTTGTGTCATACCGTGAACCAAAACTCCAGAACGGACTAGAAACGAGCTAAACATGAGTTTTGGGGCAAACGGGATGACTTGGGTGTTAAGAAAATTCAAATGCAACTCTTTTCGTACCAAAAGTGGCTAGAACGGTCTTCACGAACGGTTTTCGCACAGTTTGTCGTACTGGAACCAAATCTCCAGGAATGGACTAGAAACGAGCTAAACATGAGTTTTGGGGCAAACGGGATGACTTGGGTGTTAAGAAAAATTCAAATGCAACTCCTTTCGTACCCAATGTGGCTAGAACTGTCTTCACGAACGGTTTTCACACAGTTTGTCGTACCAGAACCAAAACTCCAGGAACGGACTAGAAACGAGCTAAACATGAGTTTTGGGGCAAACAAGATGACTTGGGTGTTAAGAAAAATTCAAATGCAACTCTTTTCGTACCAAAAGTGGCTAGAACGGTCTTCACGAATGGTTTTCGCACGGTTTGTCGTACCGGAACCAAAACTCCAGGAACGGGCTAGAAATGAGCTAAACATGAGTTTTGGGGCAAACGGGATGACTTGGGTGTTAAGAAAATTCAAATGCAACTCTTTTCATACCAAAAGTGGCTAGAACGGTCTTCACGAACGGTTTTCGCACAGTTTGTCGTACCGTAACCAAAACTCCAGAACGGACTAGAAACGAGCTAAACATGAGTTTTGGGGCAAACGGGATGACTTGGGTGTTAAGAAAATTCAAATGCAACTCTTTTCGTACCAAAAGTGGCTAGAACGGTCTTCACGAATGGTTTTCGCACGTTTGTCATACTGAACCAAAACTCCAGAACGGACTAGAAACGAGCTAAACATGAGTTTTGGGGCAAACGGGATGACTTGGGTGTTAAGAAAATTCAAATGCAACTCTTTTCGTACCAAAAGTGGCTAGAACGGTCTTCACGAACGGTTTTTGCACACTTTGTCGTACGGAACCAAAACTCCAGAACGGACTAGAAACGAGCTAAACATGAGTTTTGGGGCAAACGGATGACTTGGGTGTTAAGAAAAATTCAAATGCAACTCCTTTCGTACCAAAAGTGGCTAGAACGGTCTTCACGAACGAACGGTTTTCACGCTTTGTCATACCGAACCAAAACTCCAGAACGGACTAGAAACGAGCTAAACATGAGTTTTGGGGCAAACGGATGACTTGGGTGTTAAGAAAAATTCAAATGCAACTCTTTTCGTACCAAAAGTGGCTAGAACGGTCTTCACGAACGGTTTTCACACAAGTTTGTCGTACCGGAACCAAAACTCCAGAATGGACTAGAAACGAGCTAAACATGAGTTTTGGGGCAAACGGGATGACTTGGGTGTTAAGAAAAATTCAAATGCAACTCTTTTCATACCAAAAGTGGCTAGAACGGTCTTCACGAACGGTTTTTGCACAGTTTGTCATACCGAACCAAAACTCCAGGAACGGACTAGAAACGAGCTAGAGTTTTGGGGCAAACGAGATGACTTGGGTGTTAAGAAAAACTCAAATGGAACTCTTTTCGTACCAAAAGTGGCTAGAACGGTCTTCATGAATGGTTTTCGCATAGTTTGGGGCAAACGGAATGACTTGGGTGTTGAGAAAAATTCAACTGCAACTCTTTTCATACCAAAAGTGGCTAGAATGGTCTTCACGAACGGTTTTCACACAGTTTGTCGTACCGGAACCAAAACTCCAGGAACGGACTAGAAACGAGCTAAACATGAGTTTTGGGGCAAACGGGATGACTTGGGTGTTAAGAAAAATTCAAATGCAACTCTTTTCGTACCAAAAGTGGCTAGAACGGTCTTCACGAACGGTTTTCGCACGGTTTGTCGTACCGGAACCAAAACTCCAGAACGGACTAGAAACGAGCTAAACATGAGTTTTGGGGCAAACGGGATGACTTGGGTGTTAAGAAAATTCAAATGCAACTCCTTTCGTACCCAATGTGGCTAGAACGGTCTTCACGAACGGTTTTCACACAGTTTGTCATACCAGAACCAAAACTCCAGAACGGACTAGAAACGAGCTAAACATGAGTTTTGGGGCAAACGGGATGACTTGGGTGTTAAGAAAAATTCAAATGCAACTCTTTTCGTACCAAAAGTGGCTAGAACGGTCTTCACGAACGGTTTTCGCAAAGTTTGTCGTACCGGAACCAAAACTCCAGAATGGACTAGAAACGAGCTAAACATGAGTTTTGGGGCAAACGGGATGACTTGGGTGTTAAGAAAAATTCAAATGCAACTCCTTTCGTACCAAATGTGGCTAGAACGGTCTTCACGAACGGTTTTCGCACACAATTTGTCATACCGGAACCAAAACTCCAGAACGGACTAGAAACGAGCTAAACATGAGTTTTGGGGCAAACGGGATGACTTGGGTGTTAAGAAAAATTCAAATGCAACTCTTTTCGTACCAAAAGTGGCTAGAACGGTCTTCACGAACGGTTTTCGCACGTTTGTCGTACCGGAACCAAATCTCCAGAATGGACTAGAAACGAGCTAAACATGAGTTTTGGGGCAAACGGGATGACTTGGGTGTTAAGAAAATTCAAATGCAACTCTTTTCGTACCAAATGTGGCTAGAACGGTCTTCACGAACAGGTTTTCGCACGCTTTGTCGTATACGGAACCAAAACTCCAGAACGGACTAGAAACGAGCTAAACATGAGTTTTGGGGCAAACGGGATGACTTGGCAACCGCAATTGTCTAATAACTCCACGGACCTTTTCTTCGGATGCCTACTTTTAGAGCATGCTTCGGTCAATAAGGATCTCATGCTATGGTCAATAAGGATCTCATGCAACCAAGCAATGGTTGCCTTTATTTCTCTGTTATTTTTAGAGAGTCGAGAGTGCCGTCTAGCTTTGCTCTTTCTTGTATTTATGGCTCCTACATGCCACCACAACAATTTGGGTTTTGTTTAATAGAGTTAGCCATTTGCTACTACCTTTCAGCCGTGTTGGATAAACCGCCCGTCGATTGTAAACGGAACCCCACCATCTTGTGATTTCAGATTGAAAGTTCAATATATATATTTTGCAAGTGATTGTTCAAGGTGTTCTTGCTTGTTCTTCGATTGCTTGCGGGAGGAGTGCCCTCGTGGCCGGGTCGCGCACCACAAGAACGCAACGATCCTTGGAGTCGGTGTATCGGTTGCTAAGGCGCATCATCCTTGGATGGTTGTAGTCGGATCGTGAACGTCGTCTCCTTCCACTAAATCGAAGTTATCCATCTCCACCAAAAGATCGGGACACCCTCGTTCTTATTATGTGGTATCGCTCAAGGTTTGATTGGTGAGAGATTTTAGTTTGCAAAAATTTTTTTCCTATAGTCCAGAAAAAGCCAAAAAAAAAAATTTAGTTTCATTCCCAACATCCTATAGACCCATTGAGCCTTTTACTAGTACTACTTAGTTCGAGGCAAGTTGTGTTTGATTTACAACGGTTGAGTCGAATTGCTGGTCTTGGGTTTAGACTTTTTGAGTTTTGAGTTCTTGTCACGTTTTAGTCACGCCCATCGTATAATCTACGCTGCAATCACTATTATCATATACATTTGGACTGTTCGAACTATCATCACCACCCTACTTTTGCACCGCGTAAACTCCATCCACCAATCTCTCTTTCACTTGTACGCACCCCTATATTTTTAGGCGCATGCACCCTTTCACTTCAACCCGTGAGCATCCTATTATTAACCGCCACCTCCTGCATGCTCCTTTCTTCCATCCATACATCCTATTGTAAGCGCTAGTGCACATTCTATTTTCAGCATCCTATTGCAACCACCAGATTTGTTCCACATTTGCGCATCTAATTTTAGAACATTGCATTGTTCCGTCCACTTCCGGCATAGCGCGCATCCTTTTGCCTCTCCTCCACTCTTCTTTCACATTCTATTTTTAGCATCCCCATTGCAATCGGTACTACTACAACACCATATCACCATCACAATTTACTAGTTGTATTTTTGTTACACTAAAGGCATTGTGCGTATTCTGAAATCAAATCCATCAAGATTCAGGTTTGTTTTAGTTGAGCAAAGTAAAAGAAAAAAAAAACAGAAAGAAACAAAAAAAAACAATCAAAAAAAGGAAAAAAACGAAAGAAAAAAAAACGAAAGAAAAGAAAGGAAGAGGAAAAGAAGGGGAGTTCTCTAGGAAAAGAAGGGGAGTTATCTCTTGCTGTCCTTATCATTGTTCCTGCTGTACCGTGACTTTGTTTGTGTCTAGGCTCGCGTCTCTAGCACGGTCTAGCCTAGGACCAGCATAGCACCACCGTTGAATGATTTCTCAACCTGCTTCTGTAACTAATGTGGTGTTAGTATTTCCTTGCTACTTCCAGCCTTCCTATAGCTCCACAAATTCAACTATAGCTTGACGGGGATTGATGTTGCGGCACCGATACACTTGCTTCTTAGGTTGAGCTGCTGAATTGTTGGCTGCCGTCCCCTCCTGTTGAGTTTGGTAAGAACAGGTGAGAACATGCATGGACAAGTGTTGAGAGTGAGAGGATTATAATAACCACATCCTAGTAGCATTAGGGCAGTTTTTCTTTCACTTTTTTCTCCTCTCTTGTGATCATGCCAGGAGAATCAGATCCAACCCCAGATCCAACCCCACCGCAATCACCACGTACAAAGACCTTTATGCAACACTTCGAACGCAAAGTAAGGGAGCACACTAATGGCCTCAATGAGGATGTACAGGTGACCAATGAAAAGGTTGGGCAATTGGAGACAGCCCAAATTGTCACCACCAGCAAGCTTACGGGGTTGGAGGCATCTATTGCTCGTATGGACAAAAGCCTTGCTGCCCTTCTGAACCGTTTTGATGACTTCCACACGAAACACAAAGAGAAGCATAATGAAGATGAAGAGCGAGTCGAAGATAATTATGATGATGATTATACTGCTGATACTGAACATGATGATCGTGACACTCATGATCGGCATCGCCTACGCCATAATCGAAGTGGTATGGGCGGTCACCGTCGACGTGAGGTACCCAATAGTACTGATTCTTTCAGCAAGATTAAATTTAAAATACCTCCTTTTGATGGTAAGTATGACCCTGATGCATATATTTCTTGGGAAATTGCTATTGAACAAAAGTTTTCATGTCATGAGTTTCCTGAGAATACACGTGTTAGGGCTGCTACTAGCGAGTTTAGTGACTTTGCTACTGTTTGGTGGAATGAACATGTCAAGAAAAATCCTAATAACATACCACAAACTTGGAATGCTTTAAAACGAATCATGAGGGCTAGATTTGTTCCTTCTTACTATGCACGAGATTTGTTACATAAATTGCAACAACTGAGACAGGGAGCTAAAACTGTAGAAGAATATTATCAAGAATTGCAAATGGGTATGTTGCGTTGTAATATAGAAGAGGACGAGGAACCTGCTATGGCTAGGTTTTTGGGTGGACTAAACCGTGAAATTCAGGACATACTTGAATATAAAGATTACAATAACATAACCCGTTTGTTTCATCTTGCGTGTAAAGCTGAAAGGGAAGTTCAGGGACGATATGCTAGTACCAAGAATAGTATTTCTGCAGGAAGACTAATTCATGGCAGCCCCGCACGACTACTACTCCACCTACACGTGCTCCTATGCCTTCACAAAGCAACATGTCTCGTGCTAATCCAGCAAACTCAGTGGCAAAGACGATTCAAAATCCTACTGCAAGTGCTTCATCCATATCGTCTACAGGTAGAACAAGAGACATTCAGTGTCTCCGATGCAAGGGATATGGGCATGTGATGCGTGAATGTCCCAGCAAGCGTGTTATGATCGTCAAAGATGATGGTGAGTGCTCATCTGCTAGTGATTTTGATGAAGATACACTTGCATTGCTTGCAGCTGACCATGCAGGTAGTGAAGAACATTTCGAAGAACATATTAATGCTACTGAAGCAGACCGCTATGAGAGCCTTATTGTGCAGCGTGTGCTTAGTGCACAAATGGAGAAGGCGGAGCAAAATCAGCGACATACATTGTTTCAAACAAAGTGTGTCATCAAAGAGCGTTCATGTCGCATGATCATTGATGGAGGTAGCTGCAACAACTTGGCCAGCAGCGACATGGTGGAGAAGCTTGCGCTTACCACTAACCCACACCCACATCCATATTATATTCAATGGCTGAACAATAGTGGTAAGGCAAAGGTAACTAGACTTGTGCGAATCAATTTTTCCATTGGATCGTATAAAGATGTTGTTGAATGTGATGTTGTGCCTATGCAAGCTTGTAATATTCTGCTAGGTAGACCTTGGCAATTTGATAGAGATTCTATGCATCATGGAAGAGCAAATCAGTATTCTTTTCTGTATCATGATAGAAAAATTGTTTTACACCCTATGTCTCCTGAGGCGATTATGCAAAATGATGTGGCTCGGGCTACAAAAGCAAAAAGAGAGGAATACTAAACCTGTCATAGATAGGAAAGATGGGATAAAATTGAAAGGGAATTGTTTGCTTGCTACTAAGTCTGATATTAATGAGTTGAATGCATCCACTTCTACTGTTTATGCTTTAGTATGCAAAGATGCATTAATTTCCCTTCACGATATGCTGCATTCTTTGCCTCTGGAGGTTGCTGACATTTTGCAGGAGTATTCTGATGTGTTTCCAACTGAAATGCCACCGGGGCTACCACCACTTCGAGGGATTGAGCACCAGATTGACTTGATTCCCAGTGCTTCATTGCCCAACCGTGCACCATACAGGACCAATCCGAGAAGAAACAAAAGAGATTCAGCGTCAAGTGCAAGAACTACTCGACAAAGGTTATGTGCGTGAGTCTCTTAGTCCTTGTGCTGTTCCTGTTATTTAGTGCCTAAGAAAGATGGATCATGGCGTATGTGTGTGGATTGTCGAGCTATCAATAATATTACTATCAGATATCGCCATCCTATTCCACGCTTAGATGACATGCTTGATGAACTAAGTGGTGCTGTTGTATTTTCCAAAGTAGACTTGCGTAGTGGTTACCACCAGATTCGTATGAAATTGGGAGATGAATGGAAAACCGCTTTCAAAACTAAATTTGGTTTGTATGAGTGGTTAGTCATGCCTTTTGGTTTAACTAATGCACCGAGTACCTTCATGAGATTAATGAACGAGGTTTTGCGTGCCTTCATTGGAAGATTTGTTGTTGTTTATTTTGATGATATATTGATTTACAGCAAATCTATGGATCAACATCTTGATCATTTACGTGCTGTTTTCAAGCTCTACAAGATGCACGCTTATTTGGTAATATTGAGAAGTGCATGTTTTGCACGATCGAGTTTCTTTTCTTGGCTATGTTGTTACTCCACAGGGAATTGAGGTTGACAAATCCAAGGTGGAAGCGATACAAGGGTGGCCAATACCAAGAGCGTCACCCAGCTACGGAGTTTTCTAGGACTTGCTGGGTTCTATGTCGCTGTGCAGGATTTCAGCACCATTGCTGCACCTTTGAATGAGCTTACAAAGAAGGGAGTGCACTTTTCTTGGAGCACAGCACAAGAGAATGCTTTCAACATGTTGAAAATAAGTTGACACATGCACCTCTTCTCCAACTTCCTGATTTTAACAAAACTTTTGAACTTGAATGTGATGCTAGTGGAATTGGATTGGGTGGTGTTTTGTTACAAGAAGAGGAAAACCCATTGCATATTTCAGTGAGAAACTAAGTGGGCCTATTCTAAATTATTCTACTTATGATAAAGAATTGTATGCTCTTGTGCGAACATTAGAAACATGGCAACATTATTTGTGGCCCAAAGAATTTGTCATACATTCTACATCATGAATCGTTAAAGCATATTAAGTAGCCAAGGAAAACTGAACCGTGGACATGCTAAGTGGGTTGAATTCATTGAATCTTTTCCGTATGTCATCAAACACGAAAAGGGAAAGAGAATATCATTGCTGATGCTTTTATCTAGGAGATATACCTTGTTGACACAACTGGAGACCATAAGATCTTTGGATTGGAAAGCAGGTTAAAGAACAATATGTGCATGATGATGATTTTAAAGATGTGTTTTTGCATTGTAAGGATGGGGAAGGCATGGAATAAATTTGTTGTAAATGATGGCTTTGTGTTTTAGAGCTAATAGCTATGCATCCCAGCTAGCTGTTCGTTTGTTGTTGCTACGGGAAGCACATGGAGGTGGTTTAATGGGACATTTTGGGGCAAAGAAGACGGAGGACATGCGGCTGGTCATTTCTTTTGGCCAAAGATGAGAAAGAGATGTGGAGAGATTTATTGCTGGCTGCACGACATGTCAAAAGCCAAGTCATTAACTAAATCCACGGTTTGTACATGCCACTACTGTTCCTAGCATTCCTTGGGAAGATATTTCTATGGATTTTGTGTTTAGGATTACTTCAAAAAGAACTAGGAAGGGGGCCGTGATAGTGTTTTTGTGGTTGTGGATAGATTTTCTAAGATGGCACACTTTATACCTTGTCCTGTGTAGACTGATGACGCCACACATATTGCTGATTTGTTCTTTGAGAAGTTGTTCGTTTGCATAGTGTTCCAAACACAATTGTTTACGATCGAGATGCTAAATTTCTTAGCCACTTTTGGAGAATTTTATGGGCTAAATTGGGGACAAAACTTTTATTTTCTACCACTTGTCATCCCCAAACTGATGGTCAAACTGAAGTTGTAAATAGAACTGTCTACTATG
>JAENPR010001662.1:0-127251 GCA_018135685.1 Themeda triandra | reverse complement strand
AAAGAGTTGCATTTGAATTTTTCTCAACACCCAAGTCATCCCGTTTGCTCCAAAACTCATGTTTAGCGCGTTTCTAGCCCGTTCCTAGAGTGTTGGTTCGGTACGACAAACCGTGCGGAAAACCGTTTGTGAAGACAGTTCTAGCCACATTTGGTACGAAAAGAGTTGCATTTGAATTTTTCTCAACACCCAAGTCATCCCGCGTTTCCTAGAGTTTTTAGCGCGTTTCTAGCCCATTCCTAGGTTCTCGTACGACAAACTCCACAATTTTGGTACGAAAAGAGTTGCATTTGAATTTTTCTCAACACCCAAGTCATCCCGCGCGTTCTTCTCTGGAGTTTTGGTTCTCGTACGACAACCGTGCGAAAACCATTCATGAAGACCGTTCTAGCCACTTTGGTACGAAAAGAGTTGCATTTGAATTTTTCTCAACACCCAAGTCATTTCGTTTGCTCCAAAACGCATGTTTAGCGCATTTCTAGCCCGTTCCTAGAGTCTTGGTTGCGGTACGACGAACTATGCGAAAATCGTTCGTGAAGACCGTTCTAGCCATTTTTGGTACGACAAGAGTTGCAGTTGAATTTTTCTCAAAACCCAAGTCATCCCGTTTGCCCTAAAACTCATGTTTAGCGCGTTTCTAGCCCGTTCCTGGAGTTTTGGTTCCGTACGACAAACTGTGCGAAAACCGTTTGTGAAGATAGTTCTAGCCACATTTGGTACGAAAAGAGTTGCATTTGAATTTTTCTCAACACCCAAGTCATCCCGTTTGCCCCAAAACTCATGTTTAGCGCGTTTCTAGCTCGTTCCTAGAGTGTTGGTTCCGGTACAACAAACTGTGCGAAAACCATTTGTGAAGACCGTTCTAGCCACTTTTGGTACGAAAAGAGTTGCATTTGAATTTTTCTCAACACCCAAGTCATCCCGTGCGTTCCTGGAGTTTTGGTTCTGGTATGACAAACCGTGCGAAAACCATTCGTGAAGACCGTTCTAGCCACTTTTGGTACGAAAAGAGTTGCATTTGAATTTTTCTCAACACCCAAGTCATTTCGTTTGCTCCAAAACGCATGTTTAGCGCATTTCTAGCCCATTCCTAGAGTTTTGGTTCTGGTACGACAAACTGTGCGAAAATCGTTCGTGAAGACCGTTCTAGCCATTTTTGGTACGAAAAGAGTTGCATTTGAATTTTTCTCAACACCCAAGTCATCCCGTTTGCCCCAAAACTCATGTTTAGCGCATTTCTAGCCCGTTCCTGGAGTGTTGGTTCTGGTACGACAAACTGTGCGAAAACCATTCGTGAAGACCGTTCTAGCCACATTTGGTACGAAAAGAGTTGCATTTGAATTTTTCTCAACACCCAAGTCATCCCGTTTGCCCCAAAACTCATGTTTAGCGCGTTTCTAGCCCGTTCCTAGAGTTTTGGTTCGTAACGACAAACCGTGCGAAAACCATTTGTGAAGACCGTTCTAGCCACATTTGGTACGAAAAGAGTTGCATTTGAATTTTTCTCAACACCCAAGTCATCCCGTTTGCCCCAAAACTCATGTTTAGCGCGTTTCTAGCCCGTTCCTAGAGTCTTGGTTCGGTACGACAACTATGCGAAAACCATTCATGAAGACCGTTCTAGCCATTTTTTGTACGACAAGAGTTGCAGTTGAATTTTTCTCAACACCCAAGTCATCCCGTTTGCCCCAAAACTCATGTTTAGCGCGTTTCTAGCCCGTTCCTAGAGTTTTGGTTCTCGTACGACAAACTGTGCGAAAACCATTCATGAAGACCGTTCTAGCCACTTTTGGTACGAAAAGAGTTGCATTTGAATTTTTCTCAACACCCAAGTCATTCCATTTGCTCCAAAATGCATGTTTAGCGCATTTCTAGTCCGTTCCTGGAGTCTTGGTTGCGGTATGACGAACTATGCGAAAATCGTTCATGAAGACCGTTCTAGCCATTTTTGGTACGACAAGAGTTGCAGTTGAATTTTTCTCAACACCCAAGTCATCCCGTTTGCCCCAAAACTCATGTTTAGCGTGTTTCTAGCCCGTTCCTAGAGTGTTGGTTCTGGTACGACAAACTGTGCGAAAACCGTTTGTGAAGACCGTTCTAGCCACATTTGGTACGAAAAGAGTTGCATTTGAATTTTTCTCAACACCCAAGTCATCTTGCGCGTTTCTGGAGTTTTGGTTCTCGTACGACAAACTGTCCACAATTTTGGTACGAAAAGAGTTGCATTTGAATTTTTCTCAACACCCAAGTCATCCCGCGCGTTCCTGGAGTTTTGGTTCTCGTACGACAAACTGTGCGAAAACCATTCATGAAGACCGTTCTAGCCACTTTTGGTACGAAAAGAGTTGCATTTGAATTTTTCTCAACACCCAAGTCATTTCGTTTGCTCCAAAACGCATGTTTAGCGCATTTCTAGCCCGTTCCTAGAGTCTTGGTTGCGGTACGACGAACTATGCGAAAACCGTTTGTGAAGACAGTTCTAGCCACATTTGGTACGAAAAGAGTTGCATTTGAATTTTTCTCAACACCCAAGTCATCCCGTTTGCCCTAAAACTCATGTTTAGCGCGTTTCTAGCCCGTTCCTAGAGTGTTGGTTGCAGTACGACAAACTGTGTGAAAACCGTTTGTGAAGATAGTTCTAGCCACATTTGGTACGAAAAGAGTTGCATTTGAATTTTTCTCAACACCCAAGTCATCCCGTTTGCCCCAAAACTCATGTTTAGCGCGTTTCTAGCTCGTTCCTAGAGTGTTGGTTCCGGTACGACAAACTGTGCGAAAACCATTTGTGAAGACAGTTCTAGCCACATTTGGTACGAAAAGAGTTGCATTTGAATTTTTCTCAACACCCAAGTCATCCTGCGCGTTC
The DNA here is from genome assembly GCA_018135685.1 of Themeda triandra. NCBI lineage: Eukaryota > Viridiplantae > Streptophyta > Magnoliopsida > Poales > Poaceae > Themeda > Themeda triandra. Next base: position 124,385 of record JAENPR010001662.1, on the reverse strand, counting down.
TTGGAGTTTTGGTTCTCGTACGACAAACTGTGCGAAAACCATTCGTGAAGACCGTTCTAGCCACTTTTGGTACGAAAAGAGTTGCATTTGAATTTTTCTCAACACCCAAGTCATTTCGTTTGCTCCAAAACGCATGTTTAGCGCATTTCTAGCCCATTCCTGGAGTTTTGGTTGCGGTACGATGAACTATGCGAAAATCGTTCGTGAAGACCGTTCTAGCCATTTTTTGTACGACAAGAGTTGCAGTTGAATTTTTCTCAACACCCAAGTCATCCCGTTTGCCCCAAAACTCATGTTTAGCGCGTTTCTAGCCCGTTCCTAGAGTGTTGGTTCTAGTACGACAAACTGTGCGAAAACCGTTTGTGAAGACAGTTCTAGCCACATTTGGTACGAAAAGAGTTGCATTTGAATTTTTCTCAACACCCAAGTCATCCCGTTTGCCCCAAAACTCATGTTTAGTTTTTGTTCCTAGAGTCGTACGACAAACCGTGCGAAAACCATTTGTGAAGACCGTTCTAGCCACATTTGGTATGAAAAGAGTTGCATTTGAATTTTTCTCAACACCCAAGTCATTTCGTTTGCTCCAAAACGCATGTTTAGCGCATTTCTAGTCCGTTCCTGGAGTTTTGGTTGCGGTACGACGAACTATGCGAAAATCATTCGTGAAGACCGTTCTAGCCATTTTTGGTACGACAAGAGTTGCAGTTGAATTTTTCTCAACACCCAAGTCATCCCGTTTGCCCCAAAACTCATGTTTAGCGCGTTTCTAGCCCGTTCCTAGAGTGTTGGTTGCGTACGACAAACTATGCGAAAATCGTTTGTGAAGACAGTTCTAGCCACATTTGGTACGAAAAGAGTTGCATTTGAATTTTCTCAACACCCAAGTCATCCCGCGCCCAAAACACATGTTTAAGGAGTTTTGGTTCTCGTACAAAAACCATTTGTCCACAATTTTGGTACGAAAAGAGTTGCATTTGAATTTTTCTCAACACCCAAGTCATCCCGCGCCTTCCTGGAGTTTTGGTTCTCGTACGACAAACTGTGCGAAAACCATTCATGAAGACCATTCTAGCCACTTATGGTACGAAAAGAGTTGCATTTGAATTTTTCTCAACACCCAAGTCATTTCGTTTGCTCCAAAACGCATGTTTAGCGCGTTTCTAGCCCGTTCCTAGAGTGTTGGTTCTGGTACGACAAACTGTGCGGAAACCATTTGTGAAGACAGTTCTAGCCACATTTGGTACGAAAAGAGTTGCATTTGAATTTTTCTCAACACCCAAGTCATCCCGTTTGCCCCAAAACTCATGTTTAGCGCGTTTCTAGCCCGTTCCTAGAGTTTTGGTTCCGGTACGACAAACCGTGCGAAAACCATTCGTGAAGAAGGCAGTTCTAGCCACATTTGGTACGAAAAGAGTTGCATTTGAATTTTTCTCAACACCCAAGTCATCCCGCGCGTTCTTGGAGTTTTGGTTCTGGTACGACAAACTATGCGAAAACCATTCGTGAAGACCGTTCTAGCCACTTTTGGTACGAAAAGAGTTGCATTTGAATTTTTCTCAACACCCAAGTCATTTCGTTTGCTCCAAAATGCATGTTTAGCGCATTTCTAGCCCGTTCTTGGAGTCTTGGTTGCGGTACGATGAACTATGCGAAAATCGTTCGTGAAGACCGTTCTAGCCATTTTTGGTACGACAAGAGTTGCGGTTTGAATTTTTCTCAACACCCAAGTCATCCCGTTTGCCCCAAAACTCATGTTTAGCGCGTTTCTAGCCCGTTCCTAGAGTGTTGGTTCGGTACGACAAACCGTGCGGAAAACCGTTTGTGAAGACAGTTCTAGCCACATTTGGTACGAAAAGAGTTGCATTTGAATTTTTCTCAACACCCAAGTCATCCCGTTTGCCCCAAAACTGTTTAGCGCGTTTCTAGCTCGTTCCTAGAGTGTTGGTTCTCGTATGACAACCGTGCGAAAACCGTTTGTGAAGACAGTTCTAGCCACATTTGGTACGAAAAGAGTTGCATTTGAATTTTTCTCAACACCCAAGTCATCCCGTTTGCCCCAAAACTCATGTTTAGCGCGTTTCTAGCCCGTTCCTAGAGTGTTGGTTCCGGTACGACAAACTGTGCGAAAACCATTTGTGAAGACAGTTCTAGCCACATTTGGTACGAAAAGAGTTGCATTTGAATTTTTCTCAACACCCAAGTCATCCCGTTTGCCCCAAAACTCATGTTTAGCGCGTTTCTAGCTCGTTCCTAGAGTGTTGGTTCCGGTATGACAAACTGTGCGAAAACCATTTGTGAAGACAGTTCTAGCCACATTTGGTACGAAAAGAGTTGCATTTGAATTTTTCTCAACACCCAAGTCATTTCGTTTGCTCCAAAACGCATGTTTAGCGCATTTCTAGCCCGTTCCTGGAGTTTTGGTTGCGGTACGACGAACTATGCGAAAATCGATCATGAAGACCGTTCTAGCCATTTTTGGTACGACAAGAGTTGCATTTGAATTTTTCTCAACACCCAAGTCATCCCGTTTGCCCCAAAACTCATGTTTAGCGCGTTTCTAGCCCATTCCTAGAGAGTTGGTTCTGGTACGACAAACTGTGCGAAAACCGTTCATGAAGACAGTTCTAGCCACATTTGGTACGAAAAGAGTTGCATTTGAATTTTTCTCAACACCCAAGTCATCCCGCGCGTTCCTGGAGTTTTTGTAATCGTACGACAAACTGTGCGAAAACCATTCGTGAAGACCGTTCTAGCCACTTTTGGTATGAAAAGAGTTGCATTTGAATTTTTCTCAACACCCAAGTCATCCCGTTTGCCCCAAAACTCATGTTTAGCGCGTTTCTAGTCCGTTCCTGGAGTTTTGGTTGCGGTACGACGAACTATGCGAAAATCGTTCGTGAAGACCGTTCTAGCCATTTTTGGTACGACAAGAGTTGCAGTTGAATTTTTCTCAAAACCCAAGTCATCCCGTTTGCCCTAAAACTCATGTTTAGCGCGTTTCTAGCCCGTTCCTAGAGTGTTGGTTGCGGTATGACAAACTGTGTGAAAACCGTTTGTGAAGATAGTTCTAGCCACATTTGGTACGAAAAGAGTTGCATTTGAATTTTTCTCAACACCCAAGTCATCCCGTTTGCCCCAAAACTCATGTTTAGCGCGTTTCTAGCTCGTTCCTAGAGTGTTGGTTCTGGTACGACAAACTGTGCGAAAACCATTTGTGAAGATAGTTCTAGCCACATTTGGTTCGAAAAGAGTTGCATTTGAATTTTTCTCAACACCCAAGTCATCCTGCGTTCTCTTGGAGTTTTGGTTCTCGTACGACAACCGTGCGAAAACCATTCGTGAAGACCGTTCTAGCCACTTTTGGTACGAAAAGAGTTGCATTTGAATTTTTCTCAACACCCAAGTCATTTCGTTTGCTCCAAAACGCATGTTTAGCGCATTTCTAGCCCGTTCCTGGAGTTTTGGTTGCGGTACGACGAACTATGCGAAAATCGTTCGTGAAGACCGTTCTAGCCATTTTTGGTACGACAAGAGTTGCAGTTGAATTTTTCTCAAAACCCAAGTCATCCCGTTTGCCCTAAAACTCATGTTTAGCACATTTCTAGCCCGTTCCTAGAGTGTTGGTTGCGGTACGACAAACTGTGCGAAAACCATTTGTGAAGACAGTTCTAGCCACATTTGGTACGAAAAGAGTTGTATTTGAATTTTTCTCAACACCCAAGTCATCCCGTTTGCCCCAAAACTCATGTTTAGCGCGTTTCTATCTCGTTCCTAGAGTGTTGGTTCTCGTACACAAACGTGTGCGAAAACCATTTGTGAAGATAGTTCTAGCCACATTTGGTACGAAAAGAGTTGCATTTGAATTTTTCTCAACACCCAAGTCATCCCGTTTGCCCCAAAACTCATGTTTAGCGCGTTTCTAGCCCGTTCCTAGAGTGTTGGTTCCGGTACGACAAACTGTGCGAAAACCATTTGTGAAGACAGTTCTAGCCACATTTGGTACGAAAAGAGTTGCATTTGAATTTTTCTCAACACCCAAGTCATCCTGCGCGTTCTTGGAGTTTTGGTTCTCGTACGACAAACTATGCGAAAACCATTCGTGAAGACCGTTCTAGCCACTTTTGGTACGAAAAGAGTTGCATTTGAATTTTTCTCAACACCCAAGTCATTTCGTTTGCTCCAAAATGCATGTTTAGCGCATTTCTAGCCCATTCTTGGAGTTTTGGTTGCGGTACGACGAACTATGCGAAAATCGTTCGTGAAGACCGTTCTAGCCATTTTTGGTACGACAAGAGTTGCAGTTGAATTTTCTCAACACCCAAGTCATCCCGTTTGCCCCAAAACTCATGTTTAGCGCGTTTCTAGCCCGTTCCTAGAGTGTTGGTTCCGGTACGACAAACTGTGCGAAAACCGTTCGTGAAGACAGTTCTAGCCACATTTGGTACGAAAAGAGTTGCATTTGAATTTTTCTCAACACCCAAGTCATCCCGTTTTGCCCTAAAGTTTTGGTTCTCGTATACAAACGTTTCTTCAAGATCGTTCTAGCCACATTTGATACGAAAAGAGTTGCAGTTGAATTTTTCTCAAAACCCAAGTCATCCCTTTTGCCCTAAAACTCATATTTAGCGCGTTTCTAGCCCGTTCCTAGAGTGTTAAACTGTGTGAAATCCGTTTGTGAAGATAGTTCTAGCCACATTTGGTACGAAAAGAGTTGCATTTGAATTTTTCTCAACACCCAAGTCATCCCGTTTGCCCCAAAACTCATGTTTAGCGCGTTTCTAGCTCGTTCCTAGAGTGTTGGTTCTGGTACAACAAACTGTGCGAAAACCATTTGTGAAGACAGTTCTAGCCACATTTGGTTCGAAAAGAGTTGCATTTGAATTTTTCTCAACACCCAAGTCATTTCGTTTGCTCCAAAACGCATGTTTAGCGCATTTCTAGCCCGTTCCTGGAGTTTTGGTTGCGGTACGACGAACTATGCGAAAATCGATCATGAAGACCGTTCTAGCCATTTTTGGTACGACAAGAGTTGCAGTTGAATTTTTCTCAACAAAAAAGTCATCCCGTTTGCCCCAAAACTCATGTTTAGCGCGTTTCTAGCCCATTCCTAGAGAGTTGGTTCTGGTACGACAAACTGTGCGAAAACCGTTCAGGAAGACAGTTCTAGCCACATTTGGTACGAAAAGAGTTGCATTTGAATTTTTCTCAACACCCAAGTCATCCCGCGCGTTCCTGGAGTTTTTGTAATCGTACGACAAACTGTGCGAAAACCATTCGTGAAGACCGTTCTAGCCACTTTTGGTATGAAAAGAGTTGCATTTGAATTTTTCTCAACACCCAAGTCATTCCGTTTGCTCCAAAACGCATGTTTAGCGCATTTCTAGTCCGTTCCTGGAGTCTTGGTTGCGGTACGACGAACTATGCGAAAATCGTTCGTGAAGACCGTTCTAGCCATTTTTGGTACGACAAGAGTTGCAGTTGAATTTTTCTCAAAACCCAAGTCATCCCGTTTGCCCTAAAACTCATGTTTAGCGCGTTTCTAGCCCGTTCCTAGAGTGTTGGTTGCGGTATGACAAACTGTGTGAAAACCGTTTGTGAAGATAGTTCTAGCCACATTTGGTACGAAAAGAGTTGCATTTGAATTTTTCTCAACACCCAAGTCATCCCGTTTGCCCCAAAACTCATGTTTAGCGCGTTTCTAGCTCGTTCCTAGAGTGTTGGTTCTAGTACGACAAACTGTGCGAAAACCATTTGTGAAGATAGTTCTAGCCACATTTGGTTCGAAAAGAGTTGCATTTGAATTTTTCTCAACACCCAAGTCATCCTGCGCGTTCTTGGAGTTTTGGTTCTCGTACGACAAACTGTGCGAAAACCATTCGTGAAGACCGTTCTAGCCACTTTTGGTACGAAAAGAGTTGCATTTGAATTTTTCTCAACACCCAAGTCATTCCGTTTGCTCCAAAACGCATGTTTAGCGCATTTCTAGTCCGTTCCTGGAGTCTTGGTTGCGGTACAACGAACTATGCGAAAATGGTTCCTGAAGACCGTTCTAGCCATTTTTGGTATGACAAGAGTTGCAGTTGAATTTTTCTCAACACCCAAGTCATCCCGTTTGCCCCAAAACTCATGTTTAGCGCATTTCTAGCCCGTTCCTAGAGTGTTGGTTTGCGGTATCGACAAACCGTGCGAAAACCATTTGTGAAGACCGTTCTAGCCACATTTGGTACGAAAAGAGTTGCATTTGAATTTTTCTCAACACCCAAGTCATCCCGTTTGCCCCAAAACTCATGTTTAGCGCGTTTCTATCTCGTTCCTAGAGTTTGGTTCTCGTATGACAAACCTATGCAAAAACCATTTGTGAAGACAGTTCTAGCCACATTTGGTACGGAAAGAGTTGCATTTGAATTTTTCTTAACACCCAAGTCATCCCGTTTGCCCCAAAACTCATGTTTAGCGCGTTTCTAGCCCGTTCCTAGAGTGTTGGTTCCGGTACGACAAACTGTGCGAAAACCATTTGTGAAGACAGTTCTAGCCACATTTGGTACGAAAAGAGTTGCATTTGAATTTTTCTCAACACCCAAGTCATCCCGCGCGTTCTTGGAGTTTTGGTTCTCGTACGACAAACTGTGCGAAAACCATTCGTGAAGACCGTTCTAGCCACTTTTGGTACGAAAAGAGTTGCATTTGAATTTTCCTCAACACCCAAGTCATTCCGTTTGCTCCAAAACGCATGTTTAGCGCATTTCTAGCCCCTTCCTGGAGTTTTAGTTGCGGTACGATGAACTATGCGAAAATCGTTCGTGAAGACCGTTCTAGCCATTTTTGGTACGACAAGAGTTGCATTTGAGTTTTTCTTAACACCCAAATCATCCCGTTTGCCCCAAAACTCATGTTTAGCGCGTTTCTAGCCCGTTCCTAGAGTGTTGGTTCCGGTACGACAAACTGTGCGAAAACCGTTCGTGAAGACAGTTCTAGCCACATTTGGTACGAAAAGAGTTGCATTTGAATTTTTCTCAACACCCAAGTCATCCCGTTTGCCCTAAAACTCATATTTAGAGTTTTGAGTGTTCGTAACAAACTGTCCAAAAATTGTTTGTGAAGACAGTTCTAGCCACATTTGGTACGAAAAGAGTTGCATTTGAATTTTTCTCGACACCCAAGTCATCCTGCGCATTTCTGGAGTTTTGGTTCTCGTACGACAAACTGTGCGAAAACCATTCGTGAAGACCGTTCTAGCCACTTTTGGTATGAAAAGAGTTGCATTTGAATTTTTCTCAACACCCAAGTCATTCCGTTTGCTCCAAAATGCATGTTTAGCGCATTTCTAGTCCGTTCCTGGAGTCTTGGTTGCGGTACGACGAACTATGCGAAAATCATTCGTGAAGACCGTTCTAGCCATTTTTGGTACGACAAGAGTTGCAGTTGAATTTTTCTCAACACCCAAGTCATCCCGTTTGCCCTAAAACTCATGTTTAGCGCGTTTCTAGCCCGTTCCTAGAGTGTTGGTTGTGGTACGACAAACTGTGCGAAAACCGTTTGTGAAGATAGTTCTAGCCACATTTGGTACGAAAAGAGTTGCATTTGAATTTTTTTTCTCAACACCCAAGTCATCCCGTTTGCCCCAAAACTCATGTTTAGCGCGTTTCTAGCTCGTTCCTAGAGTGTTGGTTCCGGTACGACAAACTATGCGAAAACCATTTGTGAAGACAGTTCTAGCCACATTTGGTACGAAAAGAGTTGCATTTGAATTTTTCTCAACACCCAAGTCATCCCGCGCGTTCTTGGAGTTTTGGTTCTCGTACGACAAACTGTGCGAAAACCATTCGTGAAGACCGTTCTAGCCACTTTTGGTACGAAAAGAGTTGCATTTGAATTTTTCTCAACACCCAAGTCATTTCGTTTGCTCCAAAACGCATGTTTAGCGCATTTCTAGCCCGTTCCTGGAGTTTTGGTTGCGGTACGACGAACTATGCGAAAATCGTTCGTGAAGACCGTTCTAGCCATTTTTGGTACGAAAAGAGTTGCAGTTGAATTTTTCTCAACACCCAAGTCATCCCGTTTGCCCAAAACTCATGTTTAGCACGTTTCTAGCCCGTTCCTAGAGTGTTGGTTCCGGTACGACAAACGTGCGAAAACCGTTCGTGAAGACCGTTCTAGCCACATTTGGTAAAAAGAGTTGCATTTGAATTTTTCTCAACACCCAAGTCATCACATTTTGGTTCTCGTACGACAAAGAGTTCTTCAAGATCGTTCTAACCACTTTTGGTACGAAAAGAGTTGCATTTGAATTTTTCTCAACACCCAAGTCATTCTGTTTGCCCCAAAACTCATGTTTAGCGCGTTTCTAGCCCGTTCCTCGAGTGTTGGTTCAGGTACGACAAACTGTGCGAAAACCATTTGTGAAAAGACAGTTCTAGCCACATTTGGTACGAAAAGAGTTGCATTTGAATTTTTCTCAACACCCAAGTCATCCTGCGCGTTCTTGGAGTTTTGGTTCTCGTACGACAAACTGTGCGAAAACCATTCGTGAAGACCGTTCTAGCCACTTTTGGTACGAAAAGAGTTGCATTTGAATTTTTCTCAACACCCAAGTCATCTCGTTTGCTCCAAAACTCATGTTTAGCGCATTTCTAGCCCGTTCCTGGAGTTTTGGTTGCGGTACGACGAACTATGCGAAAATCGTTCGTGAAGACCGTTCTAGCCATTTTTGGTACGACAAGAGTTGCAGTTGAATTTTTCTCAACACCCAAGTCATCCCGTTTGCCCCAAAACTCATGTTTAGCGCGTTTCTAGCCCGTTCCTAGAGTGTTGGTTCTGGTACGACAAAATGTGCGAAAACCGTTTGTGAAGACAGTTCTAGCCACATTTGGTACGAAAAGAGTTGCATTTGAATTTTTCTCAACACCCAAGTCATCCTTTTGCCCCAAAACTCATGTTTAGCGGAGCCCGTTCCTTTTGGTTCTCGTACGACAAACCGTGCGAAAACCATTTGTGAAAAGATTTCTAGCCACATTTGGTACGAAAAGAGTTGCATTTGAATTTTTCTCAACACCCAAGTCATCCCGCGCATTTTTCTCAACTTCCCGCGTTCTTGAGTTTTGGTTCTCGTACGACAACCGTGCGAAAACCATTCGTGAAGACCGTTCTAGCCACTTTTGGTACGAAAAGAGTTGCATTTGAATTTTTCTCAACACCCAAGTCATTTCGTTTGCTCCAAAACGCATGTTTAGCGCATTTCTAGCCCGTTCCTGAGTTTTGGTTGCGGTACGACGAACTATGCGAAAATCGTTCGTGAAGACCGTTCTAGCCATTTTTGGTACGACAAGAGTTGCATTTTGAATTTTTCTCAACACCCAAGTCATCCCGTTTGCCCCAAAACTCATGCTTAGCTCGTTTCTAGCCCGTTCCTAGAGTGTTGGTTCTGGTACGACAAAATATGCGAAAACCGTTCGTGAAGACCGTTCTAGCCACATTTGACAACACCCAAGTCATCCCGCGAAAAAATCCGTTTGTGAAGATAGTTCTAGCCACATTTGGTACGAAAAGAGTTGCATTTGAATTTTTCTCAACACCCAAGTCATCCCGTTTGCCCCAAAACTCATATTTAGCGCGTTTCTAGCCGTTCCTAGAGTTTTGGTTCCGGTACGACAAACTGTGCGAAAACCATTTGTGAAGACAGTTCTAGCCACATTTGGTATGAAAAGAGTTGCATTTGAATTTTTCTCAACACCCAAGTCATCCCGCGTTGTTGGTTCTAGAGTTTTGGTTTGGTATGAAAAGAGTTGCATTTGAATTTTTCTCATGCGAAAACCATTCGTGAAGACCGTTGTAGCCACTTTTTGTACGAAAAGAGTTGCATTTGAATTTTTCTTAACACCCAAGTCATCCCGTTTGCCCCAAAACGCATGTTTAGCGCATTTCTAGCCCGTTCCTGGAGTCTTGGTTGCGGTACGACGAACTATGCGAAAATCGTTCGTGAAGACCGTTCTAGCCATTTTTGGTACGACAAGAGTTGCATTTGAATTTTTCTCAACACCCAAGTCATCCCGTTTGCCCCAAAACTCATGTTTAGCGCGTTTCTAGCCCGTTCCTAGAGTGTTGGTTCCGGTACGACAAACTGTGCGAAAACCGTTTGTGAAGACAGTTCTAGCCACATTTGGTACGAAAAGAGTTGCATTTGAATTTTTCTCAACACCCAAGTCATCCCGCCCCAAAACTCATGTTTAGCGCATTTCTAGTCCGAGTTTTGGTTCTCGTACGACAAACCGAAAACCATTTGTGAAGACCGTTCTAGCCACTTTTGGTATGAAAAGAGTTGCATTTGAATTTTTCTAAACACCCAAGTCATCCCGTTTGCCCCAAAACTCATGTTTAGCGAGTTTCTAGCCCGTTCCTAGAGTGTTGGTTCGTACGACAAACTATGCGAAAACCATTCGTGAAGACCGTTCTAGCCACATTTGGTAAAAAAGAGTTGCATTTGAATTTTTCTCAACACCCAAGTCATCCCGTTTTCCGCAAACTCATGTTTAGCGCGTTTCTAGCCCGTTCGTGGAGTTTTGGTTGCGGTACGACAAACTATGCGAAAATCCGTTCGTGAAGATAGTTCTAGCCACTTTTGGTACGAAAAGAGTTGCATTTGAATTTTTCTTAACACCCAAGTCATCCCGTTTGCCCCAAAACTCATGTTTAGCGCGTTTCTAGCCCGTTCCTAGAGTGTTGGTTCTGGTACGACAAACTGTGCGAAAACCGTTTGTGAAGACAGTTCTAGCCACATTTGGTACGAAAAGAGTTGCATTTGAATTTTTCTCAACACCCAAGTCATCCCGCGCGTTCCTGGAGTTTTGGTTCTCGTACGACAAACTGTGCGAAAACCATTCGTGAAGACCGTTCTAGCCACTTTTGGTACGAAAAGAGTTGCATTTGAATTTTTCTCAACACCCAAGTCATTTCGTTTGCTCCAAAACGCATGTTTAGCGCATTTCTAGCCCATTCCTGGAGTTTTGGTTGCGGTACGACGAACTATGCGAAAATCGTTCATGAAGACCGTTCTAGCCATTTTTGGTACGACAAGAGTTGCATTTGAATTTTTCTCAACACCCAAGTCATCCCGTTTGCCCCAAAACTCATGTTTAGCGCGTTTCTAGCCCGTTCCTAGAGTGTTGGTTCTGGTACGACAAACCGTGCGAAAACCGTTTGTGAAGACAGTTCTAGCCACATTTGGTACGAAAAGAGTTGCATTTGAATTTTTCTCAACACCCAAGTCATCCCGCGCGTTCCAGGAGTTTTGGTTCTCGTAAAAACTCCACAATTTTGGTACGAAAAGAGTTGCATTTGAATTTTTCTCAACACCCAAGTCATCCCGCGTTCCATTAAAGGAGTTTTGGTTCTGGTACGACAAACTGTGCGAAAACCATTCGTGAAGACCGTTCTAGCCACATTTGGTACGAAAAGAGTTGCATTTGAATTTTTCTCAACACCCAAGTCATTTCGTTTGCTCCAAAACGCATGTTTAGCGCATTTCTAGCCCGTTCCTGGAGTTTTGGTTGCGGTACGACGAACTATGCAAAAATCGTCCGTGAAGACCGTTCTAGCCATTTTTGGTACGACAAGAGTTGCAGTTGAATTTTTCTCAACACCCAAGTCATTCCGTTTGCTCCAAAATGCATGTTTAGCGCATTTCTAGTCCGTTCCTGGAGTCTTGGTTGCGGTATGACGAACTATGCGAAAATCGTTCATGAAGACCGTTCTAGCCACTTTTGGTACGAAAAGAGTTGCATTTGAATTTTTCTCAACACCCAAGTCATTTCGTTTGCCCCAAAACTCATGTTTAGCGCATTTCTAGCCCGTTCCTAGAGTGTTGGTTCCGGTACGACAAACTGTGCGAAAACCGTTTGTGAAGACAGTTCTAGCCACATTTGGTACGAAAAGAGTTGCATTTGAATTTTTCTCAACACCCAAGTCATCCCGTTTGCTCCCAAAACTCATGTTTAGGAGTTTTGGTTCTCGTACGACAAACTGTGCGAAAACCATTCGTGAAGACCGTTCTAGCCACATTTGGTACGAAAAGAGTTGCATTTGAATTTTTCTCAACACCCAAGTCATCCCGTTTGCCCCAAAACTCATGTTTAGCGCGTTTCTAGCCCGTTCCTAGAGTGTTGGTTCCGGTACGACAAAATGTGCGAAAACCATTCGTGAAGACCGTTCTAGCCACATTTGGTACGAAAAGAGTTGCATTTGAATTTTTCTCAACACCCAAGTCATCCCGTTTGCGTTCAAAACTCATGTTTTGGTTTCTAGCCCGTTCCTACGAGTTTTGGTTCTTGCGTACAACGAACTATGCGAAAACCATTCGTGAAGACTGTTCTAGCCATTTTTGGTACGAAAAGAGTTGCATTTGAATTTTTCTCAACACCCAAGTCATCTCGGTTTCCCTGAAACTCATGTTTAGCGCGTTTCTAGCCCGTTCCTAGGAGTTTTGGTTGCGGTACGACAACTATGCGAAAATCCATTCGTGAAGACCGTTCTAGCCACTTTTGGTACGAAAAGAGTTGCATTTGAATTTTTCTCAACACCCAAGTCATCCCGTTTGCCCCAAAACTCATGTTTAGCGCGTTTCTAGCCCGTTCCTAGAGTGTTGGTTCCGGTACGACAAACTGTGCGAAAACCATTTGTGAAGACAGTTCTAGCCACATTTGGTACGAAAAGAGTTGCATTTGAATTTTTCTCAACACCCAAGTCATCCTTTAGCGCGTTCTTAGAGTTTTGGTTCTCGTACGACAAACCGTCCAAAAACCATTCGTGAAGATCGTTCTAGCCACTTTTGGTACGAAAAGAGTTGCATTTGAATTTTTCTCAACACCCAAGTCATTTCGTTTGCTCCAAAACGCATGTTTAGCGCATTTCTAGCCATTCCGGAGTTTTGGTTGCGGTACGACGAACTATGCGAAAATCGTTCGTGAAGACCGTTCTAGCCATTTTTGGTACGACAAGAGTTGCATTTGAATTTTTCTCAACACCCAAGTCATCCCGTTTGCCCCAAAACTCATGTTTAGCGCGTTTCTAGCCCGTTCCTAGAGTGTTGGTTCCGGTACGACAAACCGTGCGAAAACCATTGTGAAGATAGTTCTAGCCACATTTGGTACGAAAAGAGTTGCATTTGAATTTTTCTCAACACCCAAGTCATCCCGCGTGTTTTTCTAGAGTTTTTGGTTCGTCGACAACGAAAACCATTCATGAAGACCGTTCTAGCCACTTTTGGTACGAAAAGAGTTGCATTTGAATTTTTCTCAACACCCAAGTCATCCCATTTGCCCCAAAACTCATGTTTAGCGCGTTTCTAGCCCGTTCCTGGAGTTTTGGTTCGGTACGACAACTATGCGAAAATCATTCGTGAAGATCGTTCTAGACACTTTTGGTACGAAAAAATTGCATTTCAATTTTTCTCAACACCCAAGTCATCCCGTTTGCCCCAAAACTGATGTTTAGCGTGTTTCTAGCCCGTTGCTAGAGTTTTGGTTCGGGTACGACAACTGTATGAAAATCTTTCATGAAGACCGTTCTAGCCACTTTTGGTACAAAAAGAGTTGCATTTGAATTTTTCTCAGCACCCAAGCCATCCCGTTTGCCCCAAAACTCATGTTTAGCGCGTTTCTAGCCCGTTCCTGGAGTTTTGGTTCCTGTACGACAAACTGTGCGAAAACCGTTTGTGAAGACAGTTCTAGCCACATTTGGTACGAAAAGAGTTGCATTTGAATTTTTCTCAACACCCAAGTCATCCCGCGCGTTCTTGGAGTTTTGGTTCTCATACGACAAACTGTGCGAAAACCATTCGTGAAGACCGTTCTAGCCACTTTTGGTACGAAAAGAGTTGCATTTGAATTTTTCTCAACACCCAAGTCATTTCGTTTGCTCCAAAACACATGTTTAGCGCATTTCTAGCCCGTTCCTGGAGTTTTGGTTGCGGTACGACGAACTATGCGAAAATCGTTCGTGAAGACCGTTCTAGCCATTTTTGGTACGACAAGAGTTGCAGTTGAATTTTTCTCAACACCCAAGTCATCCCGTTTGCCCCAAAACTCATGTTTAGCGTGTTTCTAGCCCGTTCCTAGAGTGTTGGTTCCGTTACGACAAACCGTGCGAAAACCGTTCGTGAAGACAGTTCTAGCCACGTTTGGTACGAAAAGAGTTGCATTTGAATTTTTCTCAACACCCAAGTCATCCCGTTTGCCCCAAAACTCATGTTTAGCGGAGTTTTGGTTCTCGTACGACAAACTGTCCACAATTTTGGTACGAAAAGAGTTGCATTTGAATTTTTCTCAACACCCAAGTCATCCGCGTTCTGGAGTTTTGGTTCTCGTACGACAAACTGTGCGAAAACCATTCATGAAGACCGTTCTAGCCACTTTTGGTACGAAAAGAGTTGCATTTGAATTTTTCTCAACACCCAAGTCATTCCATTTGCTCCAAAACGCATGTTTAGCGCATTTCTAGCCCGTTCCTGGAGTTTTGATTCTGGTACAACAACTATGCGAAAATCATTCGTGAAGACCGTTCTAGCCATTTTGGTACGAAAAGAGTTGCATTTGAATTTTTCTCAACACCCAAGTCATTCCATTTGCCCCAAAATGCATGTTTAGCGCATTTCTAGCCCGTTCCTGGAGTTTTGGTTGCGGTACGATGAACTATGCGAAAATCGTTCGTGAAGACCGTTCTAGCCATTTTTGGTACGACAAGAGTTGCATTTGAATTTTTCTCAACACCCAAGTCATCCCGTTTGCCCCAAAACTCATGTTTAGCACTTTTCTAGCCCGTTCCTAGAGTGTTGGTTCCGGTACGACAAACTGTGCGAAAACCGTTTGTGAAGACAGTTCTAGCCACATTTGGTACAAAAAGAGTTGCATTTGAATTTTTCTCAACACCCAAGTCATTCCGTTTGCTCCAAAACGCATGTTTAGCGCGTTTCTAGCCCGTTCCTAGAGTTTTGGTTCTCGTACGACAAACTGTGCGAAAACCATTCGTGAAGACCGTTCTAGCCATTTTTGGTACAAAATGAGTTGCATTTGAATTTTTCTCAACACCCAAGTCATCCCGTTTGCCCCAAAACTCATGTTTAGCGCGTTTCTAGCCCGTTCCTAGAGTGTTGGTTCTGGTACGACAAACTGTGCGAAAACCATTTGTGAAGACAGTTCTAGCCACATTTGGTACGAAAAGAGTTGCATTTGAATTTTTCTTAACACCCAAGTCATCCCGTTTGCGTTCGAGTTTTGGTTCTCGTACGACAAACTGTGCGAAAACCATTCGTGAAGACCGTTCTAGCCACTTTTGGTACAAAAAGAGTTGCATTTGAATTTTTCTCAACACCCAAGTCATTTCGTTTGCTCCAAAACGCATGTTTAGCGCATTTCTAGCCCGTTCCTGGAGTTTTGGTTGCGGTACGACGAACTATGCGAAAATCGTTCGTGAAGACCGTTCTAGCCATTTTTGGTATGACAAGAGTTGCATTGAATTTTTCTCAACACCCAAGTCATCCCGTTTGCCCCAAAACTCATGTTTAGCTAGCCCGTTCCTAGAGTGTTGGTTCCGGTACGACAAACCGTGCGAAAACCGTTCATGAAGACAGTTCTAGCCACATTTGGTACGAAAAGAGTTGCATTTGAATTTTTCTCAACACCCAAGTCATCCCGCGCCCCAAAACTAGAGTTTTTGTTTTCTAGCTCGTAGTTTTGGTTCGACAAACCGTGCAAAATTGTTCGTGAAGACCGTTCTAGCCACTTTTGGTACGAAAAGAGTTGCATTTGAATTTTTCTCAACACCCAAGTCATTCCGTTTGCTCCAAAACGCATGTTTAGCGCATTTCTAGCCCGTTCCTGGAGTTTTGGTTGCGGTACGACGAACTATGCGAAAATCGTTCGTGAAGACCGTTCTAGCCACTTTTGGTACGACAAGAGTTGCATTTGAATTTTTCTCAACACCCAAGTCATCCCGTTTGCCCCAAAACTCATGTTTAGCGCATTTCTAGCCCATTCCTAGAGTGTTGGTTCCAGTACGACAAACTGTGCGAACACCATTCGTGAAGACAGTTCTAGCCACATTTCGTACGAAAAGAGTTGCATTTGAATTTTTCTCAACACCCAAGTCATCCCGTGTTTGAATTTTTCAACACCCAAGTCTCCGGGAGTTTTGGTTCTCGTACGACAAACGTACGAAAACCGTCCACAATTTTGGTACAAAAAGAGTTGCATTTGAATTTTTCTCAACACCCAAGTCATCCCATTTGCCCCAAAACTCATGTTTAGCGCGTTTCTAGCCCGTTCCTAGAGTGTTGGTTCCGGTACGACAAAGTGTGCGAAAACCGTTCGTGAAGACAGTTCTAGCCACATTTGGTACGAAAAGAGTTGCATTTGAATTTTTCTCAACACCCAAGTCATCCCGTTTGCCCAAAACTCATGTTTAGCGCGTTTCTAGCCCGTTTTGGTTCTTGTACGACAAACCGTGCCAAAAATTGTTCGTGAAGATCGTTCTAGCCACTTTTGGTACGAAAAGAGTTGCATTTGAATTTTTCTCAACACCCAAGTCATCCTGTTTGCCCCAAAACTCATGTTTAGCGCGTTTCTAGCCCGTTCCTCGAGTGTTGGTTCAGGTACGACAAACTGTGCGAAAACCGTTTGTGAAGACAGTTCTAGCCACATTTGGTACGAAAAGAGTTGCATTTGAATTTTTCTCAACAGCCAAGTCATCCTGCGCGTTCTTGGAGTTTTGGTTCTCATACGACAAACTGTGCGAAAACCATTCGTGAAGACCGCTCTGGCCACTTTTGGTACGAAAAGAGTTGCATTTGAATTTTTCTCAACACCCAAGTTATTCTGTTTGGCCCAAAACACATGTTTAGCGCATTCCTAGCCCGTTCCTGGAGTTTTGGTTCCGGTACGACGAACTATGCGAAAATCGTTTGTGAAGACCGTTCTAGCCATTTTTGGTACGACAAGAGTTGCAGTTGAATTTTTCTCAACACCCAAGTCATCCCGTTTGCCCCTAAACTCATGTTTAGCGCGTTTCTAGCCCGTTCCTAGAGTGTTGGGTCCGGTACGACAAACTGTGCAAAAACCGTTTGTGAAGACAGTTCTAGCCACATTTGGTACGAAAAGAGTTGCATTTGAATTTTTCTCAACACCCAAGTCATCCCGCTCCAAAACGCGTTCATTTGAATTTTCTCAACACCCAAGTCATCCACGAGAGTTTTGGTTCTCGTACGACAAACTGTGCGAAAACCATTCGTGAAGACCGTTCTAGCCACTTTTGGTACAAAAAGAGTTGCATTTGAATTTTTCTCAACACCCAAGTCATTCCATTTGCGCCAAAACGCATGTTTAGCGCATTTCTAGCCGGTTCCTAGAGTTTTGGTTCCAGTACGACGAACTATGCGAAAATCATTCGTGAAGACCGTTCTAGCCATTTTTGGTACGAAAAGAGTTGCATTTGAATTTTTCTCAACACCCAAGTCATTCTGTTTGCCCCAAAACGCATGTTTACCGCATTCCTAGCCAATTCCTGAAGTTTTGGTTCTGGTACGACGAACTATGCGAAAATCGTTCGTGAAGACCGTTCTAGCAATTTTTGGTACGACAAGAGTTGCAGTTGAATTTTTCTCAACACCCAAGTCATCCTGTTTGCCCCTAAACTCATGTTTAGCGCGTTTCTAGCCCGTTCCTAGAGTGTTGGGTCCGGTACGACAAACTGTGCAAAAACCGTTTGTGAAGACAGTTCTAGCCATATTTGGTACGAAAAGAGTTGCATTTGAATTTTTCTCAACACCCAAGTCATTCTGTTTGCCCCAAAACGCATGTTTACCGCATTCCTAGCCCATTCCTGAAGTTTTGGTTCTGGTACGACGAACTATGCGAAAATCGTTCGTGAAGACCGTTCTAGCAATTTTTGGTACGACAAGAGTTGCAGTTGAATTTTTCTCAACACCCAAGTCATCCTGTTTGCCCCTAAACTCATGTTTAGCGCATTTGTAGCCCATTCCTAGAGTGTTGGGTCCGGTACGACAAACTGTGCGAAAACCATATGTGAAGACAGTTCTGGCCATATTTGGTACGAAAAGAGTTGCATTTGAATTTTTCTCAACACCCAAGTCATCTTGCGTGTTTCTGGAGTTTTGGTTCTCGACAAACGACAAAAGACCGTTCACAATTTTGGTACAAAAGAGTTGCATTTGAATTTTTCTCAACTCCCAAGTGATCCCATTTGCCCCAAAACTCATGTTTAGCGCGTTTCTAGCCCGTTCCTTGAGTGTTGGTTCCGGTACGACAAACTGTGCGAAAACCGTTCGTGAAGACCGTTCTAGCCACATTTGGTACGAAAAGAGTTGCATTTGAATTTTTCTCAACACCCAAGTCATCCCGTTTGCCCCAAAACTCATGTTTAGCGGCCCGTTTTGGTTCTTGGTTCGACAAACTATTCCACAAAATTGTTCGTGAAGATCGTTCTAGCCACTTTTGGTACGAAAAGAGTTGCATTTGAATTTATCTCAACACCCAAGTCATTGTGTTTGCCCCAAAACTAATGTTTAGCGCGTTTCTAGTCCGTTCCTCGAGTGTTGGTTCTCGTACGACAAACGTGCGAAAACCGTTTGTGAAGACAGTTCTAGCCACATTTGGTACGAAAAGAGTTGCATTTGAATTTTTCTCAACACCCAAGTCATCCCGTTTGCGTTCTTGGAGTTTTGGTTCTCATACGACAACCGTGCGAAAACCATTCGTGAAGACCGTTCTAGCCACTTCTAGTACGAAAAGAGTTGCATTTGAATTTTTCTCAACACCCAAGTCATTCCGTTTGCTCCAAAACACATGTTTAGCGCGTTTCTAGCCCGTTCCTGGAGTTTTGGTTCCGCGGTACGACGAACTATGCGAAAACCGTTTGTGAAGACCGTTCTAGCCATTTTTGGTACGACAAGAGTTGCATTTGAATTTTTCTCAACACCCAAGTCATCCCGTTTGCCCCAAAACTCATGTTTAGCGCGTTTCTAGCCCGTTCCTAGAGTGTTGGTTCTGGTACGACAAACTGTGCGGAAACCGTTTGTGAAGACAGTTCTAGCCACATTTGGTACGAAAAGAGTTGCATTTGAATTTTTCTCAACACCCAAGTCATCCTGCGCGTTTCTGGAGTTTTGGTTCTCGTACGACAAACTGTCCACAATTTTGGTACGAAAAGAGTTGCATTTGAATTTTTCTCAACACCCAAGTCATCCCGCGCGTTCCTGGAGTTTTGGTTCTCGTACGACAAACTGTGCGAAAACCATTCGTGAAGACCGTTCTAGCCACTTTTGGTACAAAAAGAGTTGCATTTGAATTTTTCTCAACACCCAAGTCATTCCATTTGCGCCAAAACGCATGTTTAGCGCATTTCTAGCCCGTTCCTAGAGTTTTGGTTCCGGTACGACGAACTATGCGAAAATCATTCGTGAAGACCGTTCTAGCCATTTTTGGTACGAAAAGAGTTGCATTTGAATTTTTCTCAACACCCAAGTCATTCCATTTGCCCCAAAATGCATGTTTAGCGCATTCCTAGCCCGTTCCTGGAGTTTTGGTTCCGGTACGACGAACTATGTGAAAATCGTTCGTGAAGACCGTTCTTGCCATTTTTGGTACGACAAGAGTTGCAGTTGAATTTTTCTCAACACCCAAGTCATCCCGTTTGCCCCTAAACTCATGTTTAGCACTTTTCTAGCCCGTTCCTAGAGTGTTGGTTCCGGTACGACAAACTGTGCGAAAACCGTTTGTGAAGACAGTTCTAGCCATATTTGGTACGAAAAGAGTTGCATTTGAATTTTTCTCAACACCCAAGTCATCCTGCGCGTTTCTGGAGTTTTGGTTCTCGTACGACAAACTGTGCGAAAACCATTCGTGAAGACCGTTCTAGCCATTTTTGGTACAAAAAGAGTTGCATTTGAATTTTTCTCAACACCCAAGTCATCCCGTTTGCCCCAAAACTCATGTTTAGTGCGTTTCTAGCCCGTTCCTAGAGTGTTGGTTCTGGTACGACAAAATGTGCGAAAACCGTCTGTGAAAGACAGTTCTAGCCACATTTGGTACGAAAAGAGTTGCATTTGAATTTTTCTCAACACCCAAGTCATCCCGTGCGTTCCTGGAGTTTTGGTTCTCGTACGACAAACTGTGCGAAAACCATTCGTGAAGACCGTTCTAGCCATTTTTGGTACAAAATGAGTTGCATTTGAATTTTTCTCAACACCCAAGTCATTCCGTTTGCGCCAAAACGCATGTTTAGCGCATTTCTAGCCCGTTCCTGGAGTTTTGGTTCCAGTACGACGAACTATGCGAAAATCGTTCGTGAAGACCGTTCTAGCCATTTTTGGTATGACAAGAGTTGCAGTTGAATTTTTCTCAACACCCAAGTCATCCCGTTTGCCCCAAAACTCATGTTTCTAGCCCGTTCCTAGAGTGTTGGTTCCGGTACGACAAACTGTGCGAAAACCGTTCATAAAGACAGTTCTAGCCACATTTGGTATGAAAAGATTTGCATTTGAATTTTTCTCAACACCCAAGTCATCCTGCGCGTTTCTAGAGTTTTGGTTCTGGTACGACAAACTGTCCGCAAAATTGTTCGTGAAGATCGTTCTAGCCACTTTTGGTACGAAAAGAGTTGCATTTGAATTTTTCTCAACACCCAAGTCATTCTGTTTGCCCCAAAACGCATGTTTAGCGCATTTCTAGTCCGTTCCTGGAGTTTTGGTTCTAGTACGACAAACTATGCGAAAATCGTTCGTGAAGACCGTTCTAGCCATTTTTGGTACGAAAAGAGTTGCATTTGAATTTTTCTTAACACCCAAGTCATTCCGTTTGCCCCAAAACTCATGTTTAGCGCATTTCTAGCCCGTTCCTAGAGTGTTGGTTCCGGTACGACAAACTGTGCGAAAACCATATGTGAAGACAGTTCTGGCCATATTTGGTACGAAAAGAGTTGCATTTGAATTTTTCTCAACACCCAAGTCATCTTGCGCGTTTCTGGAGTTTTGGTTCTCGTACGACAAACCGTCCACAATTTTGGTACGAAAAGAGTTGCATTTGAATTTTTCTCAACACCCAAGTCATCCCATTTGCCCCAAAACTCATGTTTAGCGCGTTTCTAGCCCGTTCCTAGAGTGTTGGTTCCGGTACGACAAACTGTGCGAAAACCGTTCGTGAAGACAGTTCTAGCCACATTTGGTACGAAAACAGTTGCATTTGAATTTTTCTCAACACCCAAGTCATCCTGCACGTTTCTGGAGTTTTGGTTCTTGTACGACAAACTGTCCACAAAATTGTTCGTGAAGATCGTTCTAACCACTTTTGGTACGAAAAGAGTTGCATTTGAATTTTCTCAACACCAAAGTCATCCTGTTTGCCCCAAAACTCATGTTTAGCGCGTTTCTAGCCCGTTCCTCGAGTGTTGGTTCAGGTACGACAAACTGTGCGAAAACCGTTTGTGAAGACAGTTCTAGCCACATTTGGTACGAAAAGAGTTGCATTTGAATTTTTCTCAACACCCAAGTCATCCTGCGCGTTCTTGGAGTTTTGGTTCTCATACGACAAACTGTGCGAAAACCATTCGTGAAGACCGTTCTAGCCACTTTTGGTACGAAAAGAGTTGCATTTGAATTTTTCTCAACACCCAAGTCATCCCGTTTGCCCCAAAACACATGTTTAGCGCATTTCTAGCCCGTTCCTGGAGTTTTGGTTGCGGTACGACGAACTATGCGAAAATCGTTTGTGAAGACCGTTCTAGCCATTTTTGGTACGACAAGAGTTGCAGTTGAATTTTTCTCAACACCCAAGTCATCCCGTTTGCCCCAAAACTCATGTTTAGCGCGTTTCTAGCCCGTTCCTAGAGTGTTGGTTCCGGTACGACAAACTGTGCAAAAACCGTTTGTGAAGACAGTTCTAGCCACATTTGGTACGAAAAGAGTTGCATTTGAATTTTTCTCAACACCCAAGTCATCCCCAAAACTCATGTTTAGCGCGTTTCTCTCGGAGTTTTGGTTCTCGTACGACAAAAACCATTTGTGAAGTCCACAATTTTGGTACGAAAAGAGTTGCATTTGAATTTTTCTCAACACCCAAGTCATCCAACGCGTTCTGGAGTTTTGGTTCTCGTACGACAACCGTGCGAAAACCATTCGTGAAGACCGTTCTAGCCACTTTTGGTACGAAAAGAGTTGCATTTGAATTTTTCTCAACACCCAAGTCATCCCGTTTGCGCCAAAACGCATGTTTAGCGCATTTCTAGCCGGTTCCTGGAGTTTTGGTTCCAGTACGACGAACTATGCGAAAATCATTCGTGAAGACCGTTCTAGCCATTTTTGGTACGAAAAGAGTTGCAGTTGAATTTTTCTCAACACCCAAGTCATCCCGTTTGCCCCAAAACTCATGTTTAGCGCGTTTCTAGCCCGTTCCTAGAGTGTTGGTTCCAGTACGACAAACTGTGCAAAAATCGTTCGTGAAGAATGTTCTAGCCACACTTGGTACGAAAAGAGTTGCATTTGAATTTTTCCCAACACCCAAGTCATCTTGCGCGTTTCTGGAGTTTTGGTTCTTGTACGACAAAACTATCCAAAAATTGTTCATGAAGATCGTTCTAACCACTTTTGGTATGAAAAGAGTTGCATTTGAATTTTTCTCAACACCCAAGTCATCCCGTTTGCCCCAAAACTCATGTTTAGCGCGTTTCTAGCCCGTTCCTAGAGTGTTGGTTCCGGTACGACAAACTATGCGAAAACCGTTTGTGAAGACAGTTCTAGCCACATTTGGTACGAAAAGAGTTGCATTTGAATTTTTCTCAACACCCAAGGCATCCCGCGCGTTCGTGGAGTTTTGGTTCTCGTACGACAAACTGTGCGAAAACCATTCGCGAAGACCGTTCTAGCCACTTTTGGTACGAAAAGAGTTGCATTTGAATTTTTCTCAACACCCAAGTCATTCCGTTTGCGCCAAAACGCATGTTTAGCTCATTTCTAGCCCGTTCCTGGAGTTTTGGTTGCGGTACGACAAACTATGCGAAAATCGTTCGTGAAGACCGTTCTAGCCATTTTTGGTACGACAAGAGTTGCATTTGAATTTTTCTCAACACCCAAGTCATCCCGTTTGCCCCAAAACTCATGTTTAGTGCGTTTCTAGCTCGTTCCTAGAGTGTTGGTTGGTACGACAAACTGTGCGAAAACCATTTGTGAAGACAGTTCTAGCCACATTTGGTACGAAAAGAGTTGCATTTGAATTTTTCCCAACACCCAAGTCATCCCGCGTTTCTTTTAGTACGAAAAGAGTTGCATTTGAATTTTTCTCAACACCCAGTTTTGGTTCTCGTACGACACAACCGTGCGAAAAATTGTTCGTGAAGATCGTTCTAGCCACTTTTGGTACGAAAAGAGTTGCAGTTGAATTTTTCTCAACACCCAAGTCATTCCATTTGCCCAAAACGCATGTTTAGCGCATTTCTAGCCCGTTCCTGGAGTTTTGGTTCGGTACGACGAACTATGCGAAAATCGTTCGTGAAGACCGTTCTAGCCATTTTTGGTACGACAAGAGTTGCATTTGAATTTTTCTCAACACCCAAGTCATCCCGTTTGCCCCAAAACTCATGTTTAGCGCTTTTCTAGCCCGTTCCTAGAGTGTTGGTTCTGTACGACAAACCGTGCGAAAACCATTTGTGAAGACAGTTCTAGCCATATTTGGTACGAAAAGAGTTGCATTTGAATTTTTCTCAACACCCAAGTCATCCCGTTCTAGCTCGTACGACAAAAAACCATTTTGGTACGAAAAGAGTTGCATTTGAATTTTTCTCAACACCCAAGTCATCCCGTTTGCCCCAAAACTCATGTTTAGCGCGTTTGTAGCCCGTTCCTCGAGTGTTGGTTCAGGTACGACAAACTGTGCGAAAACCGTTTGTGAAGACAGTTCTAGCCACATTTGGTACGAAAAGAGTTGCATTTGAATTTTTCTCAACACCCAAGTCATCCCGCGCATTCCTGGAGTTTTGGTTCTCGTACGACAAACTGTGCAAAAACCATTCGTGAAGACCGTTCTAGCCACTTTTGGTACAAAAAGAGTTGCATTTGAATTTTTCTCAACACCCAAGTCATTCCGTTTGCTCCAAAATGCATGTTTAGCGCATTTCTAGCCCGTTCCTGGAGTTTTGGTTCCGGTACGACGAACTATGCGAAAATCGTTCGTGAAGACCGTTCTAGCCATTTTTGGTACGACAAGAGTTGCAGTTGAATTTTTCTCAACACCCAAGTCATCCCGTTTGCCCCAAAACTCATGTTTAGCGTGTTTCTAGCCCGTTCCTAGAGTGTTGGTTCTGGTATGACAAACTATGTGAAAACCGTTTGTGAAGACAGTTCTAGCCACATTTGGTACGAAAAGAGTTGCATTTGAATTTTTCTCAACACCCAAGTCATTCCGTTTGCCCCAAAACTCATGTTTAGCGCATTTCTAGCTCGGAGTTTTGGTTCTCGTACGAAAACAAAGACTGTCCACAATTTTGGTACGAAAAGAGTTGCATTTGAATTTTTCTCAACACCCAAGTCATCATCACGTGTTCCGAGTTTTGGTTCTCGTACGACAAACTGTGCGAAAACCATTCGTGAAGACCGTTCTAGCCACTTTTGGTACGAAAAGAGTTGCATTTGAATTTTTCTCAACACCCAAGTCATTCCGTTTGCTCCAAAACGCATGTTTAGCGCATTTCTAGCCCATTCCTAGAGTTTTGGTTGCGGTACGACGAACTATGCGAAAATCGTTCGTGAAGACCGTTCTAGCCATTTTTGGTACGACAAGAGTTGCAGTTGAATTTTTCTCAACACCCAAGTCATCCCGTTTGCCCCAAAACTCATGTTTAGCGCGTTTCTAGCCCATTCCTAGAGTGTTGGTTCCGGTACGACAAACTGTGCGAAAACCGTTCGTGAAGACAGTTCTAGCCACATTTGGTACGAAAAGAGTTGCATTTGAATTTTTCTCAACACCCAAGTCATCTTGCGCGTTTCTGGAGTTTTGGTTCTTGTACGACAAACTGTCCACAAAATTGTTCGTGAAGATCGTTCTAACCACTTTTGGTATGAAAAGAGTTGCATTTGAATTTTTCTCAACACCCAAGTCATTATGTTTGCCCCAAAACTCATGTTTAGCGCGTTTCTAGCCCGTTCATAGAGTCTTGGTTCCGGTACGACAAAACGTGCGAAAACCATTTGTGAAGACCGTTCAAGCCACATTTGGTACGAAAAGAGTTGCATTTGAATTTTTCTCAACACCCAAGTCATCCCGTTTGCGCGTTTAGCGTGGAGTTTTGGTTCTCGTACGACAAACTATGCAAAAACCATTCGTGAAGACCGTTCTAGCCACTTTTGGTACGAAAAGAGTTGCATTTGAATTTTTCTCAACACCCAAGTCATTCCGTTTGCTCCAAAACGCATGTTTAGCGCATTTCTAGCCCGTTCCTGGAGTTTTGGTTGCGGTACGACGAACTATGCGAAAATCGTTCGTGAAGACCGTTCTAGCCATTTTTGGTACGACAAGAGTTGCAGTTGAATTTTTCTCAACACCCAAGTCATCCCGTTTGCCCCAAAACTCATGTTTAGCGCGTTTCTAGCCCGTTCCTAGAGTGTTGGTTCTGGTACGACAAACTGTGCGAAAACCATTTGTGAAGACAGTTCTAGCCACATTTGGTACGAAAAGAGTTGCATTTGAATTTTTCTCAACACCCAAGTCATCCTGTGCGTTTCTGGAGTTTTAGTTCTCGTACGACAAACTGTCCACAAAATTGTTCGTGAAGACCGTTCTAGCCACTTTTGGTACAAAAAGAGTTGCATTTGAATTTTTCTCAACACACAAGTCATTCCATTTGCCCCAAAACGCATGTTTAGCGCATTTCTAGCCCGTTCCTCGAGTTTTGGTTCCGGTACGACAAACTATGCGAAAATCGTTCATGAAGACCGTTCTAGCCATTTTTGGTACGACAAGAGTTGCATTGAATTTTTCTCAACACCCAAGTCATCCCGTTTGCCCCAAAACTCATGTTTAGCGTGTTTCTAGCCCGTTCCTAGAGTGTTGGTTCTGTATGACAAACTGTGAAAACCGTTTGTGAAGACAGTTCTAGCCACATTTGGTACGAAAAGAGTTGCATTTGAATTTTTCTCAACACCCAAGTCATCCCGCCCCAAAACTCATGTTTAGCGGAGTTTTGGTTCTCGTACGACAACCGTTCACAATTTTGGTACGAAAAGAGTTGCATTTGAATTTTTCTCAACACCCAAGTCATCCATGTGTTCTGGAGTTTTGGTTCTCGTACGACAACCGTGCGAAAACCATTCGTGAAGACCGTTCTAGCCACTTTTGGTACGAAAAGAGTTGCATTTGAATTTTCTTAACACCCAAGTCATTTCGTTTGCTCCAAAACGCATGTTTAGCGCATTTCTAGCCCATTCCTAGAGTTTTGGTTGCGGTACGACGAACTATGCGAAAATCGTTCGTGAAGACCGTTCTAGCCATTTTTGGTACGACAAGAGTTGCAGTTGAATTTTTCTCAACACCCAAGTCATCCCGTTTGCCCCAAAACTCATGTTTAGCGCGTTTCTAGCCCGTTCCTAGAGTGTTGGTTCCAGTACGACAAACTGTGCAAAAACCGTTCATGAAAACAGTTCTAGCCACACTTGGTACGAAAAGAGTTGCATTTGAAACTTTTCCAACACCCAAGTCATCTTGCGTGTTTGCCCCAAAACTTTTTAGGTTCTTCCTACGTGTTGGTTCCGTACGTCCACAAAATTGTTCGTGAAGATCGTTCTAACCACTTTTGGTACGAAAAGAGTTGCATTTGAATTTTTCTCAACACCCAAGTCATTATGTTTGCCCCAAAATTCATGTTTAGCGCGTTTCTAGCCCATTCATAGAGTCTTGGTTCCGGTACGACAAACTGTGCGAAAACCGTTTGTGAAGACAGTTCTAGCCACATTTGGTACGAAAAGAGTTGCATTTGAATTTTTCTCAACACCCAAGTCATCCCACGCGTTCGTGGAGTTTTGGTTCTCGTACGACAAACTATGCGAAAACCATTCGTGAAGACCGTTCTAGCCACTTTTGGTACGAAAAGAGTTGCATTTGAATTTTTCTCAACACCCAAGTCATTCCGTTTGCGCCAAAACGCATGTTTAGCGCATTTCTAGCCCGTTCCTGGAGTTTTGGTTCGAGTACGACGAACTACGCGAAAATCGTTCGTGAAGACCGTTCTAGCCATTTTTGGTACGACAAGAGTTGCAGTTGAATTTTTCTCAACATCCAAGTCATCCCGTTTGCCCCAAAACTCATGTTTAGCGCGTTTCTAGCCCGTTCCTAGAGTGTTGGTTCCCGTTTGGGTACAACAAACGTGCGAAAACCATTTGTGAAGACAGTTCTAGCCACATTTGGTACGAAAAGAGTTGCATTTGAATTTTTCTCAACACCCAAGTCATCCCGCGCGTTTGGGAGTTTTGGTTCTCGTACGACAAACCGTCCAAAACCATTCGTGAAGATCGTTCTAGCCACTTTTGGTATGAAAAGAGTTGCATTTGAATTTTTCTCAACACCCAAGTCATTCCGTTTGCCCCAAAACGCATGTTTAGCGCATTCCTAGCCCGTTCCTTGAGTTTTGGTTCCGGTACGACGAACTATGCGAAAATCGTTCGTGAAGACCGTTCTAGCCATTTTTGGTACGACAAGAGTTGCAGTTGAATTTTTCTCAACACCCAAGTCATCCCGTTTGCCCCTAAACTCATGTTTAGCACTTTTCTAGCCCGTTCCTAGAGTGTTGGTTCCGGTACGACAAACTGTGCGAAAACCGTTTGTGAAGACAGTTCTAGCCACATTTGGTACGAAAAGAGTTGCATTTGAATTTT
The DNA here is from genome assembly GCA_018135685.1 of Themeda triandra. Taxonomy (NCBI): domain Eukaryota; kingdom Viridiplantae; phylum Streptophyta; class Magnoliopsida; order Poales; family Poaceae; genus Themeda; species Themeda triandra. The sequence continues at coordinate 96,469 of JAENPR010001662.1, read as the reverse complement.
TCTCAACACCCAAGTCATTCCATTTGCCCCAAAACGCATGTTTAGCGCATTCCTAGCCCGTTCCTGGAGTTTTGGTTCCGGTACGACGAACTATGCGAAAATCGTTCGGGAAGACCATTCTAGCCATTTTTGGTACGGCAAGAGTTGCAGTTGAATTTTTCTCAACACCCAAGTCATCCCGTTTGCCCCTAAACTCATGTTTAGCGCGTTTCTAGCCCGTTCCTAGAGTGTTGGTTCCTGTATGACAAACTATGCGAAAACCGTTTGTGAAGACAGTTCTAGCCATATTTGGTACGAAAAGAGTTGCATTTGAATTTTTCTCAACACCCAAGTCATCCTGGGCGTTTCTGGAGTTTTGATTCTCGTATGGCAAACTATCCACAAAATTATTCGTGAAGATCGTTCTAGCCACTTTTGGTACGAAAAGAGTTGCATTTGAATTTTTCTCAACACCCAAGTCATTCCATTTGCCCCAAAACGCATGTTTAGCGCATTCCTAGCCCGTTCCTGGAGTTTTGGTTCCCGTGCGACGAACTATGCGAAAATCGTTCATGAAGACCGTTCTAGCCATTTTTGGTACGACAAGAGTTGCAGTTGAATTTTTCTCAACACCCAAGTCATCCCGTTTGCCCCTAAACTCATGTTTAGCACTTTTCTAGCCCGTTCCTAGAGTGTTGGTTCCGGTACGACAAACTGTGCGAAAACCGTTTGTGAAGACAGTTCTAGCCATATTTGGTACGAAAAGAGTTGGATTTGAATTTTTCTCAACACCCAAGTCATCCTGCGCGTTTCTGGAGTTTTGGTTCTCGTACGACAAACTATCCACAATTTTGGTAAGAAAAGAGTTGCATTTGATTTTTTCTCAACACCCAAGTCATTCCCCCAAAACTCATGTTTAGCTCGTTTCTAGTCCGTTCCTGGAGTTTTGGTTCCGGTACGACAAACTGTGCGAAAACCGTTTGTGAAGACAGTTCTAGCCACTTTTGGTACGAAAAGAGTTGCAATTGAATTTTTCTCAACACCCAAGTCATCTCGCGCATTGCTAGAGTTTTGGTTCTCGTACGACGAAATGGGCGAAAACCATTCGTGAAGACTGTTCTAGCCACTCTTGGTATGAAAAGAGTTGCATTGAATATATCTCAACACCCAAGTCATTCTGTTTGCCCCAAAACTCATGTTTAGCGCATTTCTAGCTCATTCCTGGAGTGTTGGTTCCAAAGATTTACGAACTATGCGAAAATTGAAACATCCTCAATTTTCCACGAAGGGAAAAATCACGGAATGATATACAACGAGTTGATAATCAATTCCATACATCGAATTCGAGAATACAGTACAAATGGAAGGGTTTACAATAATAATTACAACGCCACACCGGCGTAAACAAAGTAAATCTAACATCCAGAACGGCTTGCGAAGGTGGAAGAATAACGCGGAAGCAACTTCAAACTCCAACTTGAGCGCGAGCACGAGACCTTCTAATCCTTTCGATCCCTAACATCACAGGAAAACCGCACACCGCGGATGTGTGCGAGGCCATGGTCGCACCGAATGAGCTTTAGTGGAAAAGAGAAAATAAAGGGATCCGCGATCCTATATTTGGCTGTGGTTTGCATCCTAGCGCATGCGAAGTAGCAACAAGTATAATATAATAATAATAATAATCAAGTTTAACACATTCCCAAATCCCACACACACATCCATCCACCATCCCATCCATCCCATCCACACATCACCACACTACACACCCCACACACCACACCCCACCACGCTTCACGTGGCCGGCAAGACGACTCCCTCTCGTCAGGCCTCAACGACCCGCAGCCTCCCAGGCTCACGGCCGGATGTAACATACCCATATCCCAAGAAAGACAGAAGACTCCTCTCCTAGTCAAGCAAGCTTCACACGGGACTGGTCCATAGCCAACGAGTCAGCTATGTATCGATCGATCAACCATACACTCTGCAGAGGTTTCACTATTCCACAAGATAGCCATCATCGATGCGGCCACATCTAGGCAGATTTCGATCGCCATAAGCCTAGAACGAATACCATCCTGCCACTCGACCCTGGCCGCCGAGACTGTGAGACATAGTACCAGGCCTCGGGGTTCACTATGTTGGTTAAGGAGGGTGTGAGCACTCTCGGCCCGTACCTCCCGATACACCCGCTTTCTCCAGACAGTAATGGCATTCGTTCTACCAGATGGTTAGACCGTCTCCCTTCCCATTAGAGAGCGAGTGGAAAGTAAGCGTCCAATGATCCGGTCACTAGCACTCAAGTCCTTAGGTATTGGCCAGACAGCGATGTCTCCCCCGTATGGGCTAATCTTTACCGTGCCGCCACGGCACCCCCTTTCCAAGGCTCCACCCCAAGGAGCTCACACCAAGGACACCTCAATCCAAACCAGTTACCCGCCACAGTACTCACAAAGCGGGGATACCCAGCCGTATCCCTCGGCAAGACTCGCTCGAAGCTCGTCGTAATCCCCGTCCGGCCGACTCAACCCTCACCACACACCCAAGACTCACGCAAGACACCGCTCATCACCATAACCACAAGTCCGGCATCCCAAGCCAAACCATTCCCGGGGGTTCACCACCCGCACCACATATACAATGCGAAGTGGAGTCATAATAAGTATGGTGATAATAAATGCAAGCACGCGAAGGGCGGTAATATATAAGTGCGAGCGCAAGGCTGGGTAACATGGTAAAAGGGCTTCGAACAAGGTAAATATAGCTCAGGCAATATCATGCATCATATACTAGCAAAGGAATAAATATAAAGCGCTAGCAGTTCTAAACATGCAATGTCTAATAGGATTCTCTAAAATAAAGGTGTTTGCCATGACACTGCGATGTCGAGGAAGTAGTGGTACAAGTCCGACGTAGTGGTACAAGTCCTCCGTAGTTGTACAGCAGGTTCACTCCTCGAGTTCGTAGTCTCCATCCTCGCATCGTTCCTCGCCCGAATCGACTAAACCGAAACGTAATAGTCGCGTTAGCGACTCCTATAGAAGCCACAAAGAAGCAAATCAAATATAGAAGAACCAAATGCACTCAAACATAGTCCGAAAGCGTCGGGCTCGATTTTAGATGAATTTACATATAAAGATCATATTTTTCGGAGTTCGTATGAATAAGTTATGAATTTCCGAAGTTTATACCATTTTCTGAAAATAATAAATGGCTGAATTAATGTGGGGCCGACACGTGGCATCACAGGGGCCCGCCACGTGTCGCAGAGAGGGCGGCTGAGTTGGCATGTCCTGCTGACGTGGCGATGACGTGGCACTGACAGGTGGGGGCCAGGTGACGTCATCGCTGACGTCAGCGTTGACCGGGTCAATGACCCAATGGGCCGGCATTGGGCCGATGGGCCGGACTGGGCCGGTCCGGGCCCGACACGTGTCACGCTACAGTGATGCCACGTCAATACTGGGCTTGGATCGGGCTTGGTTCACGGGTCCATCTTCTCTGTCCGGTCCATGGTGGACCATTGGTTCATGGTCCATAGACCACAGCACGGTCCACGGTGGACCATGTCCACCTCTCTATTTCCTCCTTTGGTCCTTGTAGCCCAGGTCCATGGGGGTATCGCAGCCAGGCACTTGGTTCCCGGTTTGCGGCGCACGGTGGACTTGCGCGTTGGGTCCCACGGGTCGGCCGACTTGGTGCGGCGAGCCGTGTCCACCCAACTCCCGTGGCCACCATCTTCTTTCCCCAATCCTCCTTTGCTCCATGGCGGCGTCCGTGGCACTCCGGCGACATGGTCGCACGTTCGAGCGCACCAGTGATCCTTGGCCCCGTCCATCGAGCGCTTCATCATCGCGGCGTCAAGGCGAGCTCGGCCGTTGTCTAGGGCGGCACCGGGTGTTCGCCGAGGTCGGGCGCGCAGATAGCGACGCGGCGGCGGTGGCGTTCACGGGTGAAGGCCTAGACTTCCCTCCTCATCCAATTGACGATGTAGAGGGTCAATTGGCATCGTATGGTACTCGATCGACTCGCCGGCGTCGGCCAAGGAGCTCGGCGGCGCACGACGCGGTGGAGACGCGCGGCGGCGCCGGCGGCATGGCGGTGCACGGCTATACGTCGGGCGGCCCACTAGGCCTCATCTCCTCCTTCCGGTGACGCTGCGGCGTGCGCCGCCCACGGCGTGCTCGACGGCGCAACCTCGACGACCGAGGTGGCCGGAGTCGGCAGGCGCATAGCGCGCCACGGCGGCGCTCCAGAGCATCCCGCGTGGACTCCATCTCCGGTGGAGAGGTGGGGATGATCTTTCCCGCGGCCATCTTCTCGCCGGTGGCGTGCGCACGAGGTGCGCCCGCCACGGCGATCGAGGACCGGGGATCCAAGGTTCCAAAGGGCTCTCCCGAGGGCCGAACGGCGGTGCACCATGGCGTGGTCCGGCCATGGCGATGGCGGGCATGGCGGGCAAGTCTTCCGGCGCATGGTGGCGCCGGCGATCCGATGGCCGGGCCGGTCGTGCTCGGTGGGTGTGCGTGTGCCCTGTGGCCGGGGATGGCCCTCGCCTACGCGTCCTGGTGTGGACGCCATGGCGGCTTGGAGCAGGACCGAGGGTGGAGAAGGGGAACGGCGGCGCTCACAGTGGGTGGCAGTCGTCGCGGCGAGGAAGTTGAGCGTGGCGCGGTGGTGCGAGGTCGATGCCGGCGGTCCGTTGCGGGAAGAGCCGGGACGGTGCCTAGTCGCGGTTCGGCTTCATATTCACCAACTCCGGTGTGGTGCTCCTCCACTCTGGCGGCGGCGTTCCGCCCCGTCCTTCTTCTTCCTCCCTCTGCCTCCTCCTTCTTCTTCTTTCTCCTATCCTCTCCTTCTCCAATTCGGGTTGGGCGGTGGTGTGTTGCGAGGCCGAGAGCGGCGGCGAGGGCGTGGAAACCCTAAGGCGCCTCGGCTTGGTTTATATAGGCGGCGAGCGCGGGCACCGTTCCGGCGAACGGTGATGGCAGCGGAGCGCGATCAAGCGGCTAGGGAGGTCTTCGGGCCGCCGCTTTCGTCCGCCGGTGGGCTCTAGCCGGCGGCCGACGGCGCCAAGCTTCCTTCACGGCCAAGGAGGATGGAAAGCGGGGGGAATCCGATGGGCGGGCGACGCTGCGGGTGCGCGCGCGGGGAGGTAAAGTGCTCGCGGCCGCGGGCATCTTGTGCCGGGTGTCGGGGCCTTGTCGGTGCGTGTGTCAGGGCATCCGGGACGAGGCAGTTGGCCCCGCTTGTCGCGACGCGGGGAAGAGGATTGGTGCGGCGCGGGGCGACTCCACCTTTCGGTCAAAGCAGAGCAGAGGGGAGAGAGAGGACCAGTTGGGACATATGACAGGTAGGGTCCACGGTGGGGTCCGCTCGTCAGCGGGGAGAGGGCAGGAGCACATGGCGTGTTGCAAACTGGGCCGGCTCCATGTGCCGTTTGGGCCAACTGGGCCGATTCTGTTTGGGAGAAAAGAAAGGAGGGAGAGAGGTAGCAACAACAGCCGACGTGGGCTGTCCAGTGTTTCGGCCAAATAAAGAAGGGGAGGAACACATTGGAGTAGCAGGCTGGGGCTGGTTTTCAAGGGCCGAATTGGCCTTGTTCTTTTCCTTTCCTTTTTCCTTTGCTTTTCTATTTCGTTTTGGCCAAATATTATATGTATGTATTATGCTTTGTATTATTTGTACAATGTTTTATGGTGGTCATACGAGGTCATAGGCTCGTTGGAATATTAATCCCGTAACATATATTATTTCATCTATTTATTGGATAAATAAATAGATGTTGGGTTGTTGATTTATTAATCAATACAAGAATCCAATAAAATCCAAATCCAAACCAATCATGTTGTATAACGTCTTAATGGATCTAGCATGATCCAAACATAAATATCATACTTGTGACAAGATGGTGTAACACTTGGGCTATAAAAGTGTGGTACCTAGATGGGTGATCTCGCATTGAGGTGCAAGGCTAGGTTTAGACCAATACGAGACCAAGGGTAGGTTTCTATGTGGCATACCAATCCTTCTAGGGTTAGCACTAGGTACTCTATAAAGGTTAGCTAGGCATGTATGCACTATAGGTGGCACTATGATGATCTATTAGGTTTGTAAGCCTAGGGTTAGGGCACGTCTCTAGCTTGGCATACTAGGTAGGTTGTCTCTCTATGGCAGTCTCGTGGGGTTTATCCATCAGAGTGGTTAGGTAGCTAGTCAAGCTAAGGTAGGTAGTTCCTATTATCGAGGTATGTGGTTAAGCAGCTACATTCACAAGGCAGAGGTATTTACCCTGGGTTTGCGAGGGTTGATCCACTAGGATGGTTAGGTAGCTATAAGTGTAGGTGGCTTCTATTACCACGACACTAAGTATCACATTCTCATGTAGAGAGGTGTCACCACGGGTTGGCAACTAGTCTCTCGGGTAGCTAGGGTTAAGTTGTTAGTCTCTCATTAGTGGATAGGCTCTACTATCATGGCTTAGGATTAAGGATCTATACTTCCCTATGTGAAGTCATGGTCATAGGTTTAAGTCACTATGTCATGGGTTAGCATGATAAAACGGCCACCGCCTAACTCTAGTTAGGCCGTAGTTGGTTGTAGGGTTTATACTATGGGTAGGTGTACATGTATACTCATTACACCTGGGTGGCATTGCTACTAACTCTAGCATGAGATCATCAGGGTTTAGGTTCATGACCTAGGGGCTAACACTAAGGCATACTATAGTGAAAGGTTGGTCATAGCAGGCTCTCATCCTTAAGTATAGGGGGTTTTCCCTAAGGTCCTAATCACATGTGGCTTAAGGACTATATTAAGACACATATGATGTTGTTTCATCGCAATGCTTAACACTAACAAAGGTACTTTGTATGCGAACTAATAGGGTTTCGTACATGACAGGCAACAAACAAAGGTTTATTTAGAGTGAAGACCGTTCTAGCCACTTTTGGTACGAAAAGAGTTGCATTTGAATTTTTCTCAACACCCAAGTCATTCCATTTGCACCAAAACGCATGTTTAGCGCATTCCTAGCCCGTTCCTTGAGTTTTGGTTCCGGACGACGAACTATGCGAAAATCGTTCGTGAAGACCGTTCTAGCCATTTTTGGTACGACAAGAGTTGCAGTTGAATTTTTCTCAGCACCCAAGTCATCCCGTTTGCCTCAAAACTCATGTTTAGCGCGTTTCTAGCTCGTTCCTAGAGTGTTGGTTCTGGTATGACAAACTGTGCGAAAACCGTTCGTGAAGACGGTTCTAGCCACATTTGGTACGAAAAGAGTTGCATTTGAATTTTTCTCAACACCCAAGTCATCCTGGGCGTTTCTGGAGTTTTGGTTCTCGTATGACAAACTATCCACAAAATTATTCGTGAAGATCGTTCTAGCCACTTTTGGTACGAAAAGAGTTGCATTTGAATTTTTCTCAACACCCAAGTCATTCCATTTGCCCCAAAACGCATGTTTAGCGCATTCCTAGCCCGTTCCTGGAGTTTTGGTTCCGGTACGACAAACTATGCGAAAATCGTTCATGAAGACCGTTCTAGCCATTTTTGGTACGACAAGAGTTGCAGTTGAATTTTTCTCAACACCCAAGTCATCCCGTTTGCCCCTAAACTCATGTTTAGCACTTTTCTAGCCCGTTCCTAGAGTGTTGGTTCCGTTACGACAAACCGTGCAAAAACCGTTCGTGAAGACAGTTCTAGCCATATTTGGTACGAAAAGAGTTGGATTTGAATTTTTCTCAACACCCAAGTCATCCTGCGCGTTTCTGGAGTTTTGGTTCTCGTACGATAAACTGTCCACAATTTTGGTAAGAAAAGAGTTGCATTTGAATTTTTCTCAACACCCAAGTCATTCTGTTTGCCCCAAAACTCATGTTTAGCGCGTTTGTAGCCCGTTCCTCGAGTGTTGGTTCAGGTACGACAAACTGTGCGAAAACCGTTTTGAAGACAGTTCTAGCCACATTTGGTACGAAAAGAGTTGCATTTGAATTTTTCTCAACACCCAAGTCATTCCATTTGCCCCAAAACGCATGTTTAGCGCATTCCTAGCCCGTTCCTTGAGTTTTGGTTCCGGTTTTACGAACTATGCGAAAATCGTTCGTGAAGACCGTTCTAGCCATTTTTGGTACGACAAGAGTCGCAGCTTGAATTTTTCTCAAGACCCAAGTCATCCCGTTTGTCCCAAAACTCATGTTTAGCGCGTTTCTAGCCCGTTCCTAGAGTGTTGGTTCTGGTATGACAAACTGTGCGAAAACCGTTCGTGAAGACGGTTCTAGCCACATTTGGTACGAAAAGAGTTGCATTTGAATTTTTCTCAACACCCAAGTCATTCCATTTGCCCCAAAACGCATGTTTAGCGCATTCCTAGCCCGTTCCTTGAGTTTTGGTTCCGGTACGACGAACTATGCGAAAATCGTTCGTGAAGACCGTTCTAGCCATTTTTGGTACGACAAGAGTTGCAGTTGAATTTTTCTCAGCACCCAAGTCATCCCGTTTGCCTCAAAACTCATGTTTAGCGCGTTTCTAGCCCGTTCCTAGAGTGTTGGTTCTGGTATGACAAACTGTGCGAAAACCGTTCGTGAAGACGGTTCTAGCCACATTTGGTACGAAAAGAGTTGCATTTGAATTTTTCTCAACACCCAAGTCATCCCGGGCGTTTCTGGAGTTTTGGTTCTCGTATGACAAACTATCCACAAAATTATTCGTGAAGATCGTTCTAGCCACTTTTGGTACGAAAAGAGTTGCATTTGAATTTTTCTCAACACCCAAGTCATTCCATTTGCCCCAAAACGCATGTTTAGCGCATTCCTAGCCCGTTCCTCGGAGTTTTGGTTCCGGTACGACGAACTATGCGAAAATCGTTCATGAAGACCGTTCTAGCCATTTTTGGTACGACAAGAGTTGCGCTTGAATTTTTCTCAACACCCAAGTCATCCCGTTTGCCCCTAAACTCATGTTTAGCACTTTTCTAGCTCGTTCCTAGAGTGTTGGTTCCGGTATGACAAACTGTGCGAAAACCGTTTGTGAAGACAGTTCTAGCCATATTTGGTACGAAAAGAGTTGGATTTGAATTTTTCTCAACACCCAAGTCATCCTGCGCGTTTCTGGAGTTTTGGTTCTCGTACGACAAACTGTCCACAATTTTGGTAAGAAAAGAGTTGCATTTGAATTTTTCTCAACACCCAAGTCATTCTGTTTGCCCCAAAACTCATGTTTAGCGCGTTTGTAGCCCGTTCCTCGAGTGTTGGTTCAGGTACGACAAACTGTGCGAAAACCGTTTTGAAGACAGTTCTAGCCACAATTGGTACGAAAAGAGTTGCATTTGAATTTTTCTCAACACCCAAGTCATCCCGCGCATTCCTGGAGTTTTGGTTCTCGTACGAGAAACTGTGCAAAAGTCATTCGTGAAGACCGTTCTAGCCACTTTTGGTACAAAAAGAGATGCATTTGAATTTTTCTCAACACCCAAGTCATTCCATTTGCGCCAAAACGCATGTTTAGCGCATTTCTAGCCCGTTCCTGTAGTTTTGGTTCCAGTACGACGAACTATGCGCAAATCGTTCGTGAAGACCGTTCTAGCAATTTTTGGTACAACAAGAGTTGCATTTGAATATTTCTCAACACCCAAGTCATTCTGTTTGCCCAAAAACTCATGTTTAGCGCGTTTCTAGCCCGTTCCTAGAGTGTTGGTTCAGTACGACAACCGTGTGGAAACCGTTTGTGAAGACAGCTTCTAGCCACATTTGGTACGAAAAGAGTTGCATTTGGATTTTTCTCAACACCCAAGTCATCCCGCGTTTCTAGAGTTTTGGTTCTCGTACGACAACCGTCCACAAAATTATTCGTGAAGGTCGTTCTAGCCACTTTTGGTACGAAAAGAGTTGCATTTGAATTTTTCTCAACACCCAAGTCATTCCGTTTGCCCCAAAACGCATGTTTAGCACATTCCTAGCCCGTTCCTGGAGTTTTGGTTCCGGTACGACGAACTATGCGAAAATTATTCGGGAAGACCGTTCTAGCCATTTTTGGTACGACAAGAGTTGCAGTTGAATTTTTCTCAACACCCAAGTCATCCCGTTTGCCCCTAAACTCATGTTTAGCGCGTTTCTAGCCCGTTCCTAGAGTGTTGGTTCCTGTATGACAAACTATGCGAAAACTGTTTGTGAAGACAGTTCTAGCCATATTTGGTACGAAAAGAGTTGCATTTGAATTTTTCTCAACACCCAAGTCATCCTGCGCATTTCTGGAGTTTTGGTTCTCGTACGACAAACTGTCCACAATTTTGGTACGAAAAGAGTTGCATTTGAATTTTTCTCAACACCCAAGTCATCCCACGTGTTCCCGGAGTTTTGGTTCTCGTACGACAAACTGTGCGAAAACCATTCGTGAAGACCGTTCTAGCCACTTTTGGTACAAAAAGAGTTGCATTTGAATTTTTCTCAACACCCAAGTCATTCTCGTTTGTGTTTGCCCCAAAACTCATGTTTAGGCCGTTTCTAGCCCATTCCTCAAGTGTTGGTTCAGGTACGACAAACTGTGCGAAAACCGTTTGTGAAGACAGTTCTAGCCACATTTGGTACAAAAAGAGTTGCATTTGAATTTTTCTCAACACCCAAGTCGTCCTGCGCGTTCTTGGAGTTTTGGTTCTCGTACGACAAACTGTGCGAAAACCATCCGTGAAGACCGTTCTAGCCACTTTCGGTACGAAAAGAGTTGCATTTGAATTTTTCTCAACACCCAAGTCATCCCGTTTGCCCGAAAACTCATGTTTAGCGCGTTTCTAGCCCGTTCCTAGAGTGTTGGTTCTGGTACGACAAACTGTGCGAAAACCGTTGGTGAAGATAGTTCTAGCCACATTTAGTACGATAAGAGTTGCATTTGAAGTTTTCTCAACACCCAAGTCATCCTGCGCGTTTCTGGAGTTTTGTTTCTCGTACGACAAACGCATCCACAAAATTGTTCGTGAAGATCGTTCTAGCCACTTTTGGTACGAAAAGAGTTGCATTTGAATTTTTTTCTCAACACCCAAGTCATTCCATTTGCCCCAAAACTCATGTTTAGCGCGTTTCTAGCCCGTTCCTGTAGTGTTGGTTCACGTACGACAAACTGTTGGAAAACCATTCGTGAAGACAGTTCTAGCCACATTTGGTACGAAAAGAGTTGGATTTGAATTTTTCTCAACACCCAAGTCATCCCGTGCGTTCCTGGAGTTTTTGGTTCTCCTATGACAAACTATGCGAAAACTATTTGTGAAGACCGTTCTAGCCACTTTTGGTATGAAAAGAGTTGCATTTGAATTTTTCTCAACACCCAAGTTATTACGTTTGCCCCAAAACTTATGTTTAGCGCATTTCTAGCCCGTTCTTGTAGTGTTAGTCCCGGTACGACAAACTGTGCGACATCCATTTATAAAGACCGTTCTAGCCACTTTTGGTAAGAAAAGAATTGCATTTGAATTTTTCTTCACTCCCAAGTGATCCCGTTAGCCCCAAAACTCATGTTTAGCGTGTTTCTAGCTCGTTCCTCGAGTTTTGGTTCTGGTATGACAAACGATGCGAAAATCGTTCGTGAAGACCATTCTAGCCACTTTTGGTACGAAAAGAGTTGCATTTTAATTTTCTCAACACCCAAGTCATCCCGCGTGTTCCCCGGAGTTTTGGTTCTCGTACGACAACCGTGCGAAAACCATTCGTGAAGACCATTCTAGCCACTTTTGGTACGAAATGAGTTGCATTTGAATTTTTGCCAACACCCAAGTCATTCTTTTTGCCCCAAAATGCATGTTTGGCGCATTTCTAGCCCGTTCCTGGAGTTTTGGTTCCAGTACGATGAACTATGCGAAAATCGTTTGTGAAGACCGTTCTAGCCACTTTTGGTCCGACAAGAGTTGCATTTTAATTTGGTACTTGCGGGGTTAGGCTGCCAACAATGCCATGTTCGATGCACGAGTCAAGCTAAGAAAAGCTTCTGTACCGTCTATCTAGTAACCCTCACGAGAAGCTATACAAGTTAACCATGGCAGCGGTTGACATTCATTACCACCTTTTCGCTGCGCCACTCTGATAGCACGCCCCCAAGAGGCAGGCGTATTAAATACTCATAATAACAGGGTTACGTGCGAGACACATCCTATTGCTAAAGTAGTAACGAATCTGTCTCGCTGATAGAACATAATGTCACTAGGCTCCTGATAACACAGTTGCGATCTGGAGGACTGACTCAAGGCAACTTGCTAACGACGTTTAAGGAGCATTCCTATCTACTCAAGTCCCATCATCAAAAAAAGACGACGAAGCATCAATCCCATATTGAAAAGACGACAAAATTTTACCCGTAAAGAAACACAATACTAGCAAGCTTTTGATAACATGAACAAATGCTAGAGAATCAAATTGAGGGGTTAGGAATAAGCGATTTTCAAGGGAGGGTATTCACAACAAGAGTATTGCATTGGCAAAACCGGGGTAATGGTCACGATCAAGAATTATAATACCAGCACGTTCCCCTAGAAATCCAACCTTGTGCCGGCCGGTCATCAGAGGGTTTCCATCGCGGCACTATAAGAGCTTTAATCGAGACGATAGTACGAATAACAAACAATAAAATAATTCCACCAAATAAATCAGAGTATAAAATAGACATCTTACGCAATGAACAAGTGTGCACCGACAGATCGAGACAAATGAGGATTTTAAAATTAGGGATAGCAAAGGGGTATCGCCGAAACGAACATAGCGTGTCGTTTCGCAAAAATGACGACAAATGCCAAAATTCACATAAAAAGAGTTGGCCTAGACACATGACTGCAAGAAATCAACATCGACATGTCATCATCGGCCACGGAGGTATAAATCGAATTCTTGCTAAAACGAGATCGAACGGTCATTAAAATAATGTCAAAAGCCAAATCCAAAATACTAGCAGTCCAACATACTGGTTCTGACCCATTACGTCGAGATAGATACATTACATAGACTAGGCTTGTCATAAAACACTAGTTCCGATTGACACATTATCAGTGGACCAGCTACGTAGGATTACAAGTCGTTACATAAGGTTAAACATAAGAAGACACTAATCCCACGAGAGGCTTAGCCTTTAGCCGACTCCACTTAATCATGGTCCATGTCTTCCATACCCGCTGCATTCCCAGCATCAACATCGTCGACGTTGGGCACAACTTGAGCAACTTCAGGATCAGCAACTCCGGGAGGATTCTGGTGATGCTGGTTGTAAACCCATTGTATTTCTGCATTGAGAGCAGCATTCTCAGTCACCAGCACATTCACCCATTCTCTCAAACGATGCTCCTCGTTCCAGGCTTCATTTCGTTGTTGCACAACCGTACCAAAGGCTTGCTGCCCCTGACCCAGCAGGGCAGCACTCTCCCGATGTAGGGCTTGATCCTTGGAAAGTGTCATTTGCTCAAGCATCTTAGTCATTCTCTCTTTGTCCTCTTTGTACACTTTCTTTATTTCTCTTCTATTGGAGGTGATATAAAGGAACTCACGATTAAGGGACTCCAATGCCTTCTCCAAACAGGAGTAGCTCTTCATCATGGCAAACATTGCACTACTAGCAAGACCATTGCTTTTCTCAGCCTCATTCGTACCACCAACAATGTCACAGAACCGACCAATTTACATAAGCACAAGTATGATTTATCAACGCCAAGGTGTCGACGAACACACTTGAGCCCATGTAAACCCGGTAGTCCGTGAAATCACGAAGGATTTCGAACTTTTTCCAATGACATACCAGAATCGCATAGTTCAGCAATTATAATCCACCTGATCATACATTTCACACATAGACTATATACAACACAGGTTTAGATAAAACTTGTTACAAATCGGAGTTACAATTATCAACGGAAATAAAACTCTTTTGAAACACACACACCTATTCATTTTAAATAGAGTGCCAGCTCTGAGTCGATATCCAACAAAAGCAATAGAAGAGATATAAGGAATGATCTTGCCCATTGATCTAACATACTCCCGTAGTGGGATACAGGTCCATCTTGTTGCCACACAACATGTCATATGATCTGCAACAAGTGGGAATAAAACCCTGAGTACGTGGGGTACTCAGCTAGACTTACTCGTCTTAAACCAGAAAATAAGGACTCTTATAAGCATATGCAAGGCCATATGGTGGTTTGGTTGACCCATTCTTGCATAAAAGACTTGAGCTTACTTTATCTTCATTAGATGAACTATACTAAGCTTATCATCTTAATAAAATCCTGCCCTTACTAGGTTTGCACCTGTACTATAACATCATTAAGTAGAAGTTTCACATGGTTGATCATAATCCGATATTCCATATCCGTCTTGGCAACATAACCCCTTTTCATTTTCCCGTTTATTCTGTATTGCATGTACTCAAATCAAGTTATTTCTATCCAGAAATAGATGGCGATTATAATCGATTCCTACTCAGCTGAGGGTAATTTCTCACACACGCCACACTACCCCCGTCAGGGTAGATTAGGTCATCATTGGCTAGTTCGGAATTGGGATCAACAGGAACCACTCGTGCCCAGGCCTGCCAAATGGCTGCATCTAGTCGGGTACCAACATCAGTCTTAATGCCGCGACCTGTCCCACCCCAACACTAGCACAGTGCGTCCTCTAGGTCGAACCCCAACCCAAACTAGTTACTAGACTTCGGGGTGCCATATCACCACCTAAGTGTGAGAAGCAGTTCAAAATGATTGAGGGCCGGAACAATACAGGGTTCTTGACCAATCCCGTTTGGGTTATGTTCCAACCTTTCCTTTCCTGATCCAACCATTAACATGTGAATCCCTATCCTCGTGGATGATTATCCAACCACCCAACATCTACCGCATTATTAAGCAAGGCTAAGCGTAATACGTCTTACACTTAATCCAGGGTAGGTATATCAAGTGGTCAAGGTAGGGTAATGCATCAAAGGTGTCATTCAACGCCTATAACTTAATGCAACATAAACAATAAGATGATGCAAGTTAGTTTTGGCAAACCGTAGGAGAAATGCTCTGGGCTTGCCTTTCTTTGTCACGCATGGTCGAGGTTCCAAATGCTCGATCACTTGACGTCTAGCTCCCGATCACCTCCTGTGCGGGAACTTCCTTCGCGACTTGTCCTTCGGGACCCTTGTCCTTCTCGACGAATCCCTAAGAGTGATCCTGGAATGATGCATATGTGCAGGTATGAATGCATGAGTGTCGACATATGCATGATCATGAATGGTCGACGATTATGAATGCTCATGTAGCAATAATCCTATCACTTCTATCACTAGCAAACAAGCCAGTAAAGCCAAATAACCTATATTCCATCCTAATCAATTCATCATGACCTATTCCTTAACAATCAATTCTACACACACTAATCATCTTGAACACTTAGTATTAAGCTTAGCATACAACATCACATCATCAAGCTTCACTACTAGACATGAACCTACAATCAGCAGCCTACTAATAAATTCATAACTAAATAACCATAAACCCTATGGATATGATTGAAGACAATCTGGAAAGCTTATGAAATTCTCCATCAAACATGTAAAGACATCATAATCTGATCCTAGGTTAACTATACCTAAAACAGACATCATCAGGACTGATCCTGGCAAAACAGCCACTAAACAGCCCTATTACCCAAATTGTAAGGGTCATAACTCCTAAACCACCCATCCAATGATCATGAAACTTTAACAGTAGATAGCTAAGCTACCAACATATAATTAGGTTAACCATGACATCATTGGGTTAACCCCTAATTAACCAACCAATGGCTTGAACTGGAACACCATGAATGGTCACTCCTAAAATACTACCAAACTTACAGTAGGTAACACATGTCAAATAAAGTCCATCATCTAAATTTCAACCCATTTGGATGAACCAACTACCCTACACAAAAATGACAAATGACTTGGCAGAGGGTCACCTAAAAATACTTTGTACAACAAAGTTAATCAAAACATGCATTTCATTGCACCAGGGGCTACATCATAACATATAATGAGCCCACAAAAAGTATCAATCCCATATCACACCTATATAATTCATTTATGAATTATTTCCCACATAGCCTCTAAATCACCCTTGAGCTACAATTGCATTTTATTACACAGAAAGCATACTTCATATCTTTACCACAAAGAAAAGCATGACAATACAAGATCACGAAACAAGAATCACATTTTTCGAGTTATCCCTAATTACCTATGAATTTCCTAAGATTAATCCAATATCCATAATTAATTAATGCTACATAGAAAAACATCACAAACATGGAAACTTATATTTTCTATGCACAACTCATGTCATAAGAAAAACCTAGGCACTTGAATCACTTGATTTGGCCAAGTGGTGAGCAAGATATGGATTCTCAAAGTATTAAACCGAAATCTGGAAATCATTTTCCTTTATCCAGATAAGATAAACACTTTTCACTTAGGCCCTTGGGTTTTCCCCAATTCACATAAGCCCAGATCTAGAAACTGCTTGTGTCTTGCACCTTTGCAAGACGACCCCTCACCTTTATCTAATTCTGATCTCGTGGTCCCCGCAACTGGAAAACAGAGGGAGGCGGCGGTGCTTGCTGTATCGGCCCGTCGATGACCCGACGGCAGCCAAGGTGAGGCGGCGGAGCACTAGGTAGACCCCTTGCACCCACCCATTGTTGATGTTTATTAAGTGCAACTGAAATAAGGAAGGTTCCGCAAGCGCACAGAAAATATCATCGTAGCATTTTAACCAGGAGTAATCCAGGTATCATTATTTATAATTTTACCACTGGGAAGGGAATGCACTGGATAATGAGTGATGAGCAATGCACATGCGATAATAGAGAGCTTAACCTTGTCTGTATCTATCATCTCATACAGGGTAAGTGTCACATAAAATATAGGAATGAATGATAATTGACATAAGATAAATGAGAGCATTTAGCCGCATAAAATGATAGTAACCATCTCAACTTAGCACTCTAAGTTTATAACACTAGCATGGACTAGGACGATCTAGGGTGTAATCCTATGTTATTCTAACTATAAAGTCAAAGCATACAATGATTAGTGCAAGAACATCCAGCAATCATGGCGGGAAAAGGTTACATCTATGCATAGTGATATTACCAGAGAAGACTAGAGACATAGCAATGACTTCAATGTAGTAGGTGTATTCTGCTAGACCTATACTCGGGAGAAGGACTACAAAGGACTCAACATGACTGTCACTCCCGCGATCTACCTCACGATTCGGAATATAGGGTGCAATCGCAGATAAATACGGTCTAGGCACCATGCCTACACAATATCTATCACTCACCCATTGGCCTAATGAGCAAGCGCTATACGATCCTATGCATAAACATAATTCTAGTCCAACTATGCTAAACATATAATCAAAGTAAACTAAGAACAATATAATTGAGAACATAATCAAATAGAGCAAAGTCAATTCTGATATAATAGAATAGAATAAAGTACTATTCATAGTACCACGAACAATGATGAATATTACAAGAATGTAGAGGGGAATTACCAAGAACTCCGACAGATCCAGACTCCAAGTTAGGCTTGATTCCCTCTAGATCTATTCCTATGTAGCTATGCTACTAAACTATGGAGCTCTCTAATTGAGATGGTGGCTCTGGCTTCTCTAAATTCTTCAGATGAGAGAATGAACTCTTGAATGAATTAGGGTTTCTCCCGGAGTCAAGGGCTCTGAATATATAGCCCTCTAGAATGCACCACAGCCCTCGGATCAAACCGACCTAAACGGACGATTATTATTCATCCTCAAAGGTGGTGGAGGCATAATCCGCGAGACTCAACCTGATTGGTTGAGGTGGAGGGGCGGACGACTCCATGCCAGGGGCGGCCGCCCCTGGTCAATGCCAGGTGGGCCCCCGGTTTCAGGCATCACCTTCTGGAGTCTTCTAGAGTATACAATTTTACCCGATTGGTCTTTATCTCTATGTAATCCTGACATGTGGGCTTTCTTTAGGTTCTTTCCTGATAACCCCCTGCAGAAATAGACAATCACCAAAACTCGTGGAATTCTGTAAGTGTAACCCCTATATCTAATAGGTGAACTCTTTTTAGTCCTTTCTCTTGCTGCGTTAACGGTATAAAATTGATACTTAACTACCGTCAACACCCATGCAGACAGCGCGGCACCCGAAGGATCGAGGCTAGCCGTCCCCATGGCTCGATGTGGCCGGCGGCGGTCTCTCCACGGCGCTGGCCCTACGGCTCACCGGAGAGCCGATGGAGGGGCGCGGCGCGTGCAGAGACCGGGGGCGACGACGATGACGCTAGGAGGGGCAGGAATCAGGGAGCGAGGCGGTGATGATGGAGTTCGACGTGACTTATGACCATTTCGCTCGCGGCTGCACTTGCCGACCGCGCGGGGCCGGGCGAGGCTGGCGCGCGCGAGGCTTGGCGTCGGCACCGCAGTAGGAAGGCACGAGGCGAGGTGGAGCTGCTGGGGCTGCGGCAGTGCTGGGCTTGGGGAGGCGGTGTGCGAGCTCGCCGAGGCAGTGGCTATGGTGGCAGTGCTCTCGATGACGAGAGGAACGAGGCGGAGAGGGCGAGAGCGAGTGGGGAAGTGAGGCCGAGATGGACGGGGTCGACGAGGAGAGACGCAGGTCGACGCGGCGTCCACTTCATGCGCGGAGAGCTGTGGTGGCGACACGGCGACGGCAAAGGACGCGCGGCGTCCATGCCTGCGGCCACAGTGGGAGGCACGCGTCGCCATTGCGGTATTCAACCAAACAGGTGGCGTGCGCGTTTGGGCTGATTTGGGCTTTCGTTTTGGGCTTGATAGGGGCTGAATTTGGACATGGGCCTAAAAGAGAAATTGATCACCAGATGATGCTAATCATTTTTCATTAAGGGACCTAAGTCATTTGGCTAGGGGATTAGGAGATAATTGGTTGCCAAAGTGGCATTGCCAATCTGCCAATCCAGCAAGACCTAGGGCTGGTACTTCTTGAATTTGGGCAATCAAACTTAATCGAATTGAACCCAACTTTTGGCATGTCGTGTCCCACTATGTTACTAATATTTTCTCTAATTGGGTCAACTCATGTTACCTAATGCAAATAGGTGAACGCGGCATACCAACCGACAATTGTCACAAAACCTAAAACAGCCCCCAACTCTGCCTCAATCCTACCTTTCGAGCACCTTCTACCCATTTTCATAAAATGTTGTAGTTGCATGAAATATTCCTCCCGAGGAGTAGAATATTTCATCTTTGGGAAGTTCATCCAAATTCCTAATAGATTTTGAAATATAATTTTCCAAAAAATAGCTTTTAAAACCCATTAAATGGAAAAACAGCCCCTAGGGCTGATCTTCTTCCTCAAAAATATATGTCTTCCACCCATTTTCATAAGAAGTGGTCTTTGGGAGTTTTATTTCTTATAAAATTTTTTAACTAAAAGCTTTAGACCTCTATTCATCTCGGAGTGTCCTGGGAAACACTTTTCGACACTCCTAGCCAAAGACATCCAAAAATTGGCTAAGTCAAGGACATGATTTAATTAGCTATGGTCATTAGCATGACCCCTAATAAAATTGAGCTATCATCATCTCTAGGTGTGGTTAGTGAGCATCACATCAAGCACTTGAGATTATCATGTTTTGCACACAAATTAGAATTTATCAAGCAATTCACTCATGAATGCATATGCTCATGCCTAAATGCAATGCGTGGACACATTAGGATTTTTGTGAAAAGGAGCCAAAAATCCTAGATGTGACAAACAAGTGCAGTCTCACCAATCTGGCGCCACATGGCATGGTATGAATCACCTTTGGGAAACACACCTGCAGTGGCACGAGCAACCTCATCTGGACATCTCTTGAGCAGATCCCTCAGAGCTTTGTATGCAACTATACTCGCACCTTCCTGAGGGGCCCTGCCCCGAGCGATAAACCAGTGTCCACACCAAAGTGATGCATCTTCGATCTTGGCAGGAATCACAACTTCAATAGGGAGTAAACTCGGGCGTTGACTTTCCAACTCCTTGCTCCACTGATAGCGAGGCTCTTTACCCGTGGTGTAACCCACAGAGTGCAGAACTCGCCATAAAAGAGATGGCATTCCAAATTCCTTCAGCAACTTCTTGGCACCACATGGCTCACGGGTGATAAGCTGTTGTTGCAATGCTTTTCCCTTGGTTGTCTTGGACTTGATGCACTTCATTTGTGCCATCTGTACAACCGGATTACAACTCTCATGAGATGAAGGTTATATTGGTCAATTTTTACTGAAAAGAGAGAGATTCATTTATAAGGAGAGAAATAGTGTCGTTCCCATGAGATGACCATATGACATGATGCATGCACGTTCCGTACGTCCTCACAAATCTAGAAAACAATAGATACTAGTGTTTTAAGTGGTGGCATACATGCGACTCTCATATAGAGGGAATTAGTCGAGCTACACGAACTTGCGTGGTTAGTGTACCTGCAGAAGATTTCATTTCAGCCCATAATCCCATATGAATGCAAGCAGCGTAAAAACTCGGCACCATAAGAATAAGGTCAAATCTCTAATTACAACTAATCCTATCCATACCCCCTCCACACAGGCATATCCCCGACATTCCTGCATGTAGGTGCACGCAACCCGAATCATCGTCAGAAGACGGAATCCCACACATGTGACACTTTCATATAAACATGTGTGAACATGTAAATAATCTGGTACCATATAAGCACTCCCCTAGATTGGCATTGCATCCGATCATGCTCTCGCAACTCACACTTACCTTGGCGTTGAACCAACCTTACCTGAGCGTACACGCAAATTTGATCCATACATAACCATTTAAGTGCATGGCCCCCATACATATCTGTCGTGTATGAGCGCGACAAAATCAAAATATGATACAATAATCCCCCAAGTCAGTACTTAACTAAGCCACATAGAGATCCTTAAGTGGGCATACTGGACACGACCACTGGCACACTTTTAGTTTGAAAATCATAGTTTTCAAACACCTGTATAACTATAAGTTGGCAAATATTTTTGTAAAACAAATCCTTTTGTTTTTAAACACTCAAGTGAACAGTAGGTGCTGAACCATGGAGCTGATACCAGCTGTAGCAGAACCGACCAACTAATATAATTACCACGCACTAATCAAGCCACCATGGCAGCTTAAGTAGTACGCCGCAATCATATCAGCCCGGTTGTCCATGAAATCTTGAAGGATTTCAAACAAATCTACAACAAATCTGAATCCACAGTTCAGCAGTTCCCATTCACCTGTTTTATTTACATCTCACACATAGGATCATTACAACCCAAATCATAAATAATAGCGGAAGAAAACACTTTTGATAATGCACACTCACACCTAGACTTTTAAGTACAGTGCCAGCTCAGGGTCGACTCCGACAAAAGCGGGTAGATGAGAAATAAGAGTTGACTTGCCCGAAGTCTATTCCTCCCGTAGTGGGATATATGTCCACCTTGTCGCCATAGCGATAGTCTTCAGACCTACAACAACATTGGGAATTGCACCCTGAGTACATTGTACTCAGCAAGACTTACCCGACTAAAAGAAAATAAAGACACTTTCGTGGATGCTAGGCTTTATAGTGGGGTAGCTGACTCCATTGTTTGCCAAAAAGATGAGCTTACTAATAATCATTTAGTGACAAAAGAACTCTCTAACTTAAACATTTAAGTTGGATGCTGCCATTACTACATTAGCACCTGCAGCTACTCACATTTTATGGTAGAAGCAATCAACATTAAGTATCCGCATTGATTGAGTAATTATTAAACCATCATGAGGGAACATAACCAACTCACATTCAGATCTTATTGGTGACAAAGCCGCTGCTCGGTCAAGTGTCCAATGTCCAGGAACGATAGTGATTATAATCGATTGCAAACCAGTTGGCGGGGAATTCCTCACACAAACCACACGACTCCCGTCGGAGTCGATTAGATCACCTTGATATACTCGGGTAGAGACACGAGATCAACAACTCATTTCCATGACCAAGGAAACTCCCGGCTGCCACAGGTAAGTGTGCGCCCATCAAATGACACCGCCCCATCTTAAGGACTCACGACTCCAGGAACCTTGTTACACCCACCCCCATCGCCGGCATGGATACCTGGAAGTTGAAACCCGACCCAAGTAGATTCTAGGCTTTACGGTCGGGCACTCAGGCCCTTCCAGCTATCTGTGAGGCATTGTTCAACATGATTCGAGGACGTACGAAGTCATATTTCTTTAGAGATGATTTAGCAGGCCACATGTTTATGTTCATATCCAACACCTCACTATTCTCAATCCAAAAGGGGTAGTAACCACCTATACTCGCATATGATGGTCGATTATCCGACTTCTACCAATTAATAGAGTAGGCCTAAGCATGTAGTTGATCCTGTACGTAAAATATAATATTTCTGGTGGCAAGGTACTCCTGATGCATCTACGGTTTCAAACAACGCCTATAACTTAATGCATCATAAGGAATAAAAGAACGCAAAGTAAATCATTTGCAAACCATATGAGGGATGCTCCGGGGCTTGCCTTCCTTTGAAGATTAGGGTTGTAGCTCCGGGTACTCGGCTATTCCATGTCTGGTTCCCGGTTCTCGATCACTACTTGTGTGGAGCTCCGTTCGTGACTTGTCCTTCTGGATCCTTGACTTCACGCCGAATGTTCTACACATGATCCTAGAATGATGCATGTGCATATGTATGAATACGTGATTGTTGAGGTGTATGCATGATCATGGATGATAGATGCTCATGTATAAATAACTTATTTAATCTTCTACACCTATCACTAGCAAACAAGCCAGTAAAGCCAAAGACTTAAACCTAAGCATAATCATTCTAACCCAATCATCATGACACACTCCTTAACAATCAATCATACATATACTAATCACTATAAGTCATCATCATCAAGCTCTGTACACAACATCACACGATCGAGCTTCACTATCAATTATAGACCTACAGTTGGCAGTTCAATAATAAATTCATAACTAGAGATTTATAAACCCAATGAATATAAAAGAGAGCAATCTGGAAAGCTTATGAAATTTCCCATAAAACATATTAAGACATCAGAACCTGATTCTTAAGTTATCTAGGCCTAAATAAGACAACAACAACAAGTCTAGGTTCTGGAAAAACAGCCACCAATCAACTCTGCCCACCAACTTGCATTAGCTATAACTTTTAAACTATTCATCCAATGCTCACCAAATTTGAACAGTAGATAGATATACTAACTACCTACCTATCATATATTGACAAGTCTCCCAGAAAACAAACCTAGCAATAGGTTACACATGGCCTCTTGGAATCGACTCCAAATTAACCAACTATGAGTTGAACAGCAACCCATAGTTACACACATACTAAACTCCTATAAAACTTACAATAGATAGCACATGGCAATGCCAGTCCATCATCCAAATTTCACTTCATTTGGATAAACCTACTGTTCTACACAAAAATGACATGGCAGCACAAAACAAAGGACCTAAAAATACTTTGTACTATGAAGTATGCCAAACCTTAGGTTTAATCACATCAAGGCCTTCCCAAAGACAAATAAACAGTCCACAAAAAGAATTAAACCCAAAATAGACCTAGAACTCCTATTTATGAATTTCCTAAGCCATAGGCAAAATAAAGCACATGAACTACAAGTACAAAATATTCCACAGAACAAGCATGTGATATACTAATCCTAGACATAGCATCTCAATACAATTCCAAAAAGACCAAGATCACATTTTTCCGAGCATCCTAGAATTAGTTATGCATTTTCAAAGATTAACAACATTTAATGCAATTGAGATATTTTAAATAAAACTGCACAGAAAAGTTACTCAAACATGGCATAACATATTTTTCCTAGATTATACACATCACCATGATCACAACAAGACCAAGATCATTGCAATTGGACATTCCTAGCTCCCTATACAAATTTCACAAGATTTGAGTAGCAATCTGGAATTTCCTTTTCCTTTTAAAACCGGACCCTAATTTGCTACACGCACCCAGCAGTGCACCCAGAGGCGCAGCTCTGCTAAGTTCACCCGGTGGTTGTACACAGATCTGTGTCCAGCTGACGTCAGCAGTGACGTCATGGTGACGTCAGGCGGGTCCCACCCGTCAAAGACACAGAACAGATAATTTTGCAGTTAGGCCCCTGCAGTTTCTCGAAATCAGACAAGGTTGGATCTGTAACTCTCTCTAAGCCTGGCAGATATGCACGAAGGACCTTGACCTTCGTCGAATTTCAGGGGTGAGGTCCCCGCACCGGGAAACGGAGGGAGACCGGCGGTGCTCATCGTGCCGGGCGGTGGCTCGCTGGTGCCTCGCGCGGGGACGGCGAAGCTCCGCAGCAACGCTGCGCAATCGCCAGTGGCCCCTGCGTGGGCGGGGTCGGCCGACCGCGGTCTGGCCGCGGCGAATGGCGGTCTGGCGGCCGGCGCCTTCGGTGGCGGCAGCTCCTGATGTGGCTCGTTGGCGGCGAAGAGGTGTCGGAGGTGCTGCGTGAGCCGAGGAAGACAATGTTGCCATCGGATTTGGGCGAGGAGGCTTAGAGGGAGGAGTTCATGGGGCCGCCATGGAGGTTAGCGGCGGCGGCGAGTTTTTGCCCGATTGGGTCGCGTCGGTCGTCACCGCGAGTTACAGAGCGGCGGCGAGGGCGGCTAAGGGCGTGGCGATGCCCCAGCACGCTAGCAATGAGACGACAGCATGGTGGAGGGCGAGCTGCATGGGCGGTAGTGAAGCGCGGCGGTGGCGGCGTTTTTCTCGCGGCGAGAGAAGAGGAACCGAGAGGGAGGAGGAGAGTGGAGTGAGGAAGAGTGAGGAGAAGGGATCGGTGGGCGTCCCCTTCGGGCTGGGCGACCGGCAAGACGGGCAGGGCGCCAGGACTCCGGCGCCACGCGGCCAACAGGCGTTGGCCATGGAAGCCACGCGTCCCGACACGCATCGCCCGTTGCGGCAATTTGCCGAACAGGTGGCGGGTGGCGATTCTAGGCCGAATTGGACCATGGGCCAGAAATGAAGATCGTAGCCCACTTGACACTCTTCATTTTCTATTTAGGGATCATGGTCATTCGAGCAACGGAGTAGCGGATAATTAGCCACTAAAGGATCAATGTCAATGCGGTAATTACGGTCGACCTGGGCTCGGTTTCCTGGCAATTTGGATGGCCAAACTTGACCGAATTGCTTCCAATTTTTGGCATGTTGTGCCTCAATTGGTTAACTACATTTTTCCTAATGGGGCCAACTCAAGTTGTTTTATGGAATTTGGAGAACGCGGCATGCCAACCGAGCGACGTCATTAATCCTAACGACTTCCTTACCCGTTTTGAGCATCTTCGGGCGTTTTCATG
This sequence comes from Themeda triandra, assembly GCA_018135685.1. Lineage (NCBI taxonomy): Eukaryota > Viridiplantae > Streptophyta > Magnoliopsida > Poales > Poaceae > Themeda > Themeda triandra. The sequence continues at coordinate 71,074 of JAENPR010001662.1, read as the reverse complement.
AAAAGGTCAAAACATAAAGTTTTCTCCAAATGTTCTCCTCTATAAACTTTATTAAAGGTCCAACTTGAGATGAGCAATGTAGGTACTACTTCTAGTTCTAGCTAACAATCACAATTAGACTCCTAGTCATCAAGGTGCAATAGAGCATCAAGCAAATCATGTCAAGATGGTGATTAGATGCTAATGATGTGATCATGCCATGATGTGCAGAGATAATGCATGATTAACATCCTGGATGTTACAGCCCTGGTGCGTCCGACGTGCGCGGACACAACCCAGTGAGGGTCTCGGCGCTGCGCGGACGTCGGACGCGTCCGAGGGTGGTCGTCAGACGCACGGCAAAGGCTACCGTCGGACGCTGATGTGGTCGGTTTTCGAGCCGCCAACGGTCGGTTGGAGGAGGCGCCGGACACGTCCGACGCGTTGTTTCTAGCTGCCCGAGGGGGGTAACGGCTCTATTCGTTGGTGGCTCTATAAATAGAAGGTGGGCGACCTTGGGGGTCTCTCTTGGCTGTTTCTTCATACCTGAGCATTCTTTGAGCTAGAGACTCCCTCTCCCACTCATCCCTTTGATTCTTGATCATCTTGTGAGAGATTTGAGTGATGATTCAAGTGCGTTGCATTGAGAGTTGCACCTAGAGGCACATGTTCATCGAGTGGGTCGCGGATTCTAGTTACGTTACTCTTCGGTGATTCCCATCACCATAGACGGTTTGGAGCAGCAGGTGGTGGTGAGCTCGACTTGGTGATTGTTTGAGGCCACACCGGGCACTTGTGACGGGTTCTTGATGCTTCCCCGCGGGAGATTCGCGAAAGGATACTCTAATGGATTGCGCGTGGCTTATGGATCCTTGTCTTGTGTGGAGATTGCGGCTCCCCGTCGGGGTCTTTGGCATTGAGCCAATTGAGCGGGCAACTTACCAAGCAAGTGTATCGCCACAATGAGGACTAGCTTGCCGGGAAGCAAGTGAACCTCGGTAAAAAATCATTGTGTTGATTTGTGATTGGCGAGGCTTCGACCTCCTTGTGTTTGTGTTTGAATTTGCTTGTAGGTGATTGTTTCTATGCCGGTGATTGGCCATCTTCATCTATCTCTACACGGCAGTATAAACATTCATCCCCTCTTGCGCTTTTATTTCTAGACTTGCTTGTGGTTTGCCGAGAGCCTTAATTGCGTAGCGCTATCTTGAGCCTTTACTTTCTTGCAAAGTAGAATTACTTGTGGTCTCCCGTGAGCCTTAACTGTGTAGCGCTATCACGGTGGTTGTTGTGTGCTTGTTGAGTAGCCTATCATCTTGCTGGGGAGGCTTGCATAGAGTAGTCGAAGCTTTAGATTTGCACATTTGCCGCCAAGTTGTCTAACTTGTGTTCTAGTGTCATTGCTAGAAATTTTATTAGGCTATTCACCCCCTGTCGACGAAATATGGGCGATAGTCCGATCAGGGGTATGCCCTGATTGGTAGTTGATTGACGGAAGGCGTACGAGACTGCAAGCAAGACGTAAATAGGGAACAATGACACGAGGTTTACCCAGGTTCAGGCCGCAAGGATGCGTAAAACCCTAGTCCTGCTCTCTGTTTCTTACTATGATGTGGATGTATGAATCTGTGCGTTATGCTAGGTTTCGTGTCCCCTTGCTCTCCTTATATATCACGGGGAGCAAGGTTATAAGTCGGATCTAGCCTATCTGGTACTAAGTTTTCGTGCTTTACATGACTTTACACAAACTTTCCTATTCCAACTAGGTCTATCCTCCTTGTCTTTGTTCATGTAAACTTGTCCGCCTAAGACTGTCCGACCAGCTCTGGGCCGATCGGTCTTGATGTTGGTGGGCTGGTACGGTGTCCTGTCCAGGCCCAATGTAGGCCGTGAGGGTATATGGGGTTTATACCCCCACAGCTAGTCCCCGAGCATCATGGATCTTAAGGGAAAACATCGTCTTCGTTTGATCATGCAAGAAACGAGTGGTCGGATACACGTTCGACATATGGTCCGAGCAGTACCGGAGGACCGCCTTGTGTTTCCGACCAGTTCATTTTACTCCTGATCGGCGTTGGATTTTGATTGAAAGATTTATGATGCTCCTGAAAAAAGGAAAAAGAATTTTGAGCGGCCCCAATCTGGAGACGTGGGCCCACGTTAGAATGTGATGCCTGCCATCACGTGGTGTTTTCTTAGCTTAATCATAGTTTTATGATAGCTTAGTTTTTGAACTAAACTTTGTTGTAGAGGGAGAAAAGATCAGGGCGAGTCACGCAAGTGACGTGGGCCCATGTAGTCCCCGAGGTTGCTGTAAGACAGTATGTGTTGCAGCAAGCTCTAAAGAAGGATCAGCCCATGTCACCTCTCAGGTGACGTGGGCCCATGTAGTCCCCGAGCCTGAGATGAGGTGGAACACGTTATGTTAGGGTCTAAAAAAGACAGTTGTTTCGATGACATCTTGCTTTATGTGTTTTCGACCACTCTTAGTGAAAGAACCGAGCAGGCCAAATTTCATTTGGGCTGGTCGGCTTAAACCACGTCACGACTTTGTCGTGATTAAATTAAGACAGCTTTGCTTCTTAATTCAGTCCCCAGCGAGGCTGTGAGACCATGGTTGTAAATCAAAACCCGAGAAATAGCTTTGCAATTTGTGTGCCAGAATAACCGGTATCATCGGCAAAAAGTCCCAGCTTAGCTGACGGACTGTGTGGGTTGAAAAAAATGGGTGCTATGCCACAACTTCGTCGTAGTGGGTCGGAATGCCTTCGGGCGGAACCCGCCCTGCTAGCGGGCTTTGAGACTATAGCGAAAAATCGACTAAAATGGTCGTCAATAGCTTTGCTATTGGACCAGCTCCCAGTGTTGGCTCGTAAGTTTGTGCGTCTGTTTAGGATAAATTGTTTGTTTTCCCTTGTAAGTTTTGAGATTCCAATTATCCTGTTATTGTTTTAAAGAAGACATAAAAATAAATTAGTGAGTATAAAGAAAAACTGGCGAGGGCTCATTATGCGAAATGGCCCATCTTCGACGGCCCATTTAAAAAGAAAAAACCCTAGCGCGTTAAATAAAACTTTCGCTCCACCGTCACTCGAGTTTCCCCTTCCGCTTCATCCGCCATTCCCGCGCTTCATTCATTCTGCTGCCTGCGCCATTGTCTAGGGTTAGCGGTTGGAGTTGCTTTTAATCGGTTGTGCCCTTGCTTTCCTGAGAATCATGACGAGGAGAAGGCAATCTGCAGCGGAAAAGAAAGAAAAGAAGGAGCAAAAGGAGTATGAGAAGAAGATGAAGCTGCTTTGGTCGCCTACTTAGTCGACTACTGCTTCTTTGAAGGTTCTGGCGGATGGTGGCATGATTCCGCCGACGGAATTTGGAGTATGGCGTGCACCCCCGCGAGGTGAGGCGTTCCCTCGTCCTTATGATGGCGAAATTGTGGTATTTGAGGATTACATCATTAGGGGTCTGGGTATTCCAATCCATACTTTTATTGTGGATTTGTGCATTTTATGGAAAATTTCTATCTGCAATTTGCATCCGAATTCCATTATGACCATTGCCCTGTTTGTTACCTATTGCGAGATGTATCTTGCTATTCCTCCGAATTTCAATGTGTTTCGCCACTTTTATGAGTTGAAGAAGAGAGGGAACTTAGGTGGTTGCCCAGTTGCCGGAGGATGTTACATATCTCTCCGTGATGGTATGCGGCCTCATTGGCTGTCTTTTACGCATACTAAGAATGTTAAGGATTGGTTCAAGAAATGGTTCTATGTGAATGGCAATACCCATGGCAGAGCTGTTCCTTGTGATATTACTCAGATTCCAGAGCCTAATCACCATTGGTCGGACAAACCGAATGCAACGGAGATGATTGAGGTGAATGAGATAATCACGATGATGAATTTCAAGGGGCTGAATGGATTTACAGTTGCAACCGTTTTTATTGCTCGTCGCATACAGCCCTTGAAGGAAAGGATCAATTTTCTTTGGGAATATCGAGGGGAAGAAGACCCTGCTCGTGAAACTCCGGAGCCTATTGTTGCTGATGATATTTCATTGAGGCTTTCAAAAATGTTCAAACGGGGGAATGATACTCATATCCCTCGTTGTTAACACCGAGAATTTGGTCGGGAATATGACAGGTGGACCCGCAGCGGCGCGAGAGAGGGATTCGGCAAATGCATATGCGGTCGGCTAATTTCCATGTGTTCGGCAAATGGCCAAGCGGTCGGCAACCGCTTTGTTTGAAGGCGGAAAAAGGAAAAGAGAAGTCGATCGAAAAAAGGAAGGAGTCATGATGGTCAAGGACTCCGATTATGGATAGAGTTAGCGTGTCTTTGTCTTTCCAATTTTGGTTAGATAGTTCGTAAGTGCTTAGGACTTATGTTTTTGTCCAGGTATAAATATAAACCTCGACCATTGTAATAAGGGTTCACAACCAAATCAATACAACCGGCTACGTGCCACCCTTCGAGTCCTTTAGTCGTGTCATCGAGTTCTTCGAGAGGGCCAATCGATCCGTCGACCTCCGTAAGTCCCGGCAACCTTGCTATCATGTCTAGTATCGTGCGGCGGATTTAGATGTGATGCAAGTAGTCTCATCCGTTTTGCTTAGTATCGTGCGGCGGATTTAAGCTTAATGATGGGAAGTTTTTGCTTGTGCCTTGTATCGTGCGGCGGATTAAGACATGAGTAAAGATAGTTATCGGCTCTTTTAGATTTGGCATGATCTAATAGATTCATTAAGTTATCACGTGTTGCTTGCTTTATTTAATGTTTAATTATTTGCAACACTCTTTTGCCCAATCTAGATTGATACTCTTTCGGCTTGTTGATCGTTTCTTTCATGCTTATTCAATATCGGGTAGATCAAGCTCATATAGCCGAATTAGATCGATCTAGATTGTCACGTGTTGTGGGTTCATTCACGTTATGTGTAGATAAGCCTTGACAGGACCGGGTACCGTGCGGCAGATGCAGGTCTTTGGGTTACTCTAGAGCTAGTCATCCGGTGGACTAGAGATCGGTTTAATCTGATAGGCTCCTTTTACATGTCACTTGTTTGTTCCTTCTTCATGGACCCTGATTCGGCAATCTTGCCGATACGGTTATGCTCATACATGTAGCAAGTATTTATAGATCTGTTAGGTAATTACGTGCTTTTAGCTCTCTATTGTTAGATTGTATCATGCGGTGGATTGATCTAGTAGTAAGGTGTGGTGTAAATTCATAGCGAGTGGTATCATGCGGTGGATTAGCTTGCTTGGGTTTATGCTCGACGGGTTTGTGAAGGCTAGACGTGCGGCAGACTAGTTGGATTAGCCTATGCATGTGTTATTTAGTAGATTTACATTTATAAGTTACTTATCCTTAATTATTAGTGCTTGATGATGCTTTAAACATGAGATATAGTTTGATATGCTTTGATGATTTAATCTTGTTCAAACATGTCTTCATCTATCATATTCGGCAAATTCGTTCTGTTTACATCAGTTATTTTACTTTAGCCGAATGAAATGCAATCTGTTGGCAGATAGCTTCCATAGCTATATGTCGTCGTAAGTGGCTTCGGGCCGTAAAGATGGAACTGCATGGTCTCACCCGGACGTTCCAGATTATGATCTTACCGTTTTATCCCTTGTCGATTTTCAGGTCAAATCGATCGGCACGCCACCGGATTCGACACCGAGGCACCCGATTGAAGCTAGGCTTTCCGGCTTGCCGTGTGTGAGACACAATGCGCCACATTTTGTGTCAACACACTTTTTGGCACGCCCAGTGGGACCACTTCTCAATCTAAGATGGGATCGGAAATTGACAACAGTCACGTTCTGAACGTGACCTTGGACGAGCTACAGCCAGAGCACCGCCAGATGGTAGAACAAGCGATGGAGCGATATCGACGAAATGTCGATGTCTTTTTCCAAGAACAAGAGTGGCGAGTGATCGTCAAGCAATCATTGCCACGAGTACTTCTCGTCGGTCGGTCGATATTACGACGAGGAGGAGATGCGGAGAGGGTAGTTGGAGCCATTTACAAAGCCGTGGGAGACACTATGTTAAATCACAACACGGCTTTTTGGGCACCTTCCGCAAAATCATGGTGACACTTTTGGTCCAGCAGTTGACAAGCGCTTTGAAGAAAGATTTGGAGAGCTTGCTGGACCAGTGTACTTCAACACTCAGCAGTCTTCAGGGAAGTCAACTGGAGGAGAAGAGATGATCGGTACAAGCAAGGATGGAGCTATTCACGATGAAAAAGAGAAGCCTCCTGTGACCGAGCAGCAAACTCATGGTCAAGTAGCTTTTGGTGCAACAACGGATATACCCGCATCCGCTTACAAGATTTCCCCGCAGCAAATAGATTGCGAAGAGTGTCTATGGAGATGGATACACCGAATTCACGACATACCAAGCTCGAGTGCTTTGCCGAATCCGAGGTACGAGTGCATCGAGTGCCTTCTAGGAGACAGGGGAGCGCAAGATGCAAATGATGTTCTCCTAAGCGGGAATGGCCGATATGATGCAGAATCAATTCGGCCTTAAACCAAAGCATCGACATATGCATACAAATCTCCTTTCCCGCAATGGTACAATAGGGTAGCTCTTCCACCAAGAGTTAAGCCACCAACGGATCGACCAAGTTCTCTCGGTCGATGACACCAGATACCATTGAGCATGTCGGCCCGAGATATCCGATGCAACTTGGAGAAGCCGATGAAGCTTGAGGATCGATATTTTCCTATGTCTCCCGACGGGCCGGCTTTCACATGGTTTGCATCACAACCGGCTAATTCCATTGGTACATGGGCAAAATTGGAGCAAAAGTTCCATTCATACTTTTATACAGGAACCAATGAAAAGAAGATGGTTGATCTTTGGGCTATGAGGATGAAGACTACTGAGACACCAATGGAGTATCTTCGTAGATTCAGAGAAGCGAAGAACATGTGCTATTCTCTGACTATTCCTGATGATCAACTCGCACAATTGGTCATTGCAGGCATGTTGCCACATATCAGAGACAAGCTATTCGGCATGGAGTTTGAAGACCTTGGACAGCTTGCACAAAAGTTGACAGCCATGAGCAATCAAGCCCAAGGGTTCAGAAGAGATGTTCGTTTCGGAAGAACAAGGCAACCGTTGACATGTATCAAGGATTTCTAGAAGAGGCATCGAATATGAAGATGAAGATGAAGTAGCCGTCCGCAGAGTCGAACTGGACTAAAGAGCCTACTTTGGTCGACATCGATGGGTGAAGCGGCAAAAGGGATCTTATGATTTTGATGTCGAAAGCGAGATAAGCTCTTTTTGTATCGATTCAAGAAGGACGCGTCAAGCTGCGTAAGGACATCCTATGTTTGCGCCACGAAAGGGGTAAAGGATAAGAAGTACTGCGGGTTCCATGATACAGGTTCTCATCATATCAATGATTGCCGAGTGTTTAGAGTAAAGATTCAGAAAGCTATTCAAGATGGACACTTGAGGTTTGATGGCAAGATGAAAGTAGACAAAAACCCATTCCCTCAGAACATGGTCTCTTTCTCTATAGGCATGGTTGATGCCAGTGAGTCCAAGGAAAAGGGAAAGATGAAGGTTCTGACCTCTGAAAGAGCCAAAGAGAGTGGTGTCATTGACCCCGATCGGCAAGTTACCAAGGAAGAAGTGCAACAAGTACGGTTCGAAATAGCCGAACAGAAAGGTCGACTTCGAGATGCAGCTAAGGGAAATTGCCGAATACACGCCGGCGGGGCGCGAGTTACAAAGACGACACTTGTTGAATAAGTGGCGGTGGGAAAAGAAGATGGAGTATGATGAGGAATAGCAAGTACATTGAAGAGGAGCGCGGAGTTCATGGCGTAACGTCGGAGATATGAAGCGAAGTGCGCCAAAGAGAACAAGAAGAGTATAGGAGAGAGCAAGAGCAATCTCATTGGAATTGTTCCTTCTTCGGATTAATCGTTGGAATGAAGGCTTGAAATTGCCCGCCAGAACAATTGCCCCGAATGCGGTGATCAATATTCGAGTACGTGCAATCTCGAGTCAACCGTCCCGTTCATGATAGACTTGGAATGAAAGTTCCGTAGACCGATCGGCGCCTAAAAATAAACGCTTTTGATGAATATCGAGGAAAAGATTTGCGACCAAGCTTGGGCTCACAGCAGTGCTCATAATGCGTAAGAGAGCTCCTACAGGTGGCAAAGAGGTCAATGGTGCCCTCCTGGTCTGCGGAAAAGCCAGAAGAGGAGAGTTCAGCGTTTGAGAAATCAAGAGCTGAAACAGGAATTAGCCGAAAAGAAGCCAGTGTGGCGTCCTAAGAAAAAGGATGATGGACAAGGTCCTTCGGCTGATACTAACATGGTGTTCTTTATTCCATTGGAGTTTAGAGCTCCTGAAGATCAAGAAGTTCAAGATGAAGTATATTCAGATTTTGATGAAACTGAATGCCGAGACCTGATGGCTCAACTTGTGTTGACTCGGCAAGCAGTTTTTGATAAGCCAGTTAAAAACCGTCATCTGAAACCATTATACCTGAAGGGATATGTCAATGGCAAGCCTTTAACCAAGATGCTTGTTGATGGAGGGGCTGCTATTAATATTATGCCCTATGCTACTTTCAGAAAGCTTGGTATGACAAGTGAGGATTTGTTGCAAACTGACATGATCCTTAGAGATTTTGCTGGCAATGCTTCTGATACTCGTGGAGCAGTACATGTGGAACTAATGATTGGATCCAAGACTTTGATCACTACTTTCTTTGTCATTGATGGCAAGGGAGCATATAGCATGCTTCTTGGAAGAGATTGGATCCATGCTAATTGCTGTGTACCCTCAACTATGCACCAAATCCTTATTCAGTGGATAGGAGATGATGTAGAAATTGTTCAAGCTGATGATTCAGTGAGTGTTGCCACCTCCGAGCCTCGCTTATTGGGAGTATGATGGACAAGACTGCCTTTCGGGTAAACAAGTGGAAAGAAGGTCCCGTCAATGTGTTCGACGAGATCAACGGCCCGATCCGAGCAGTCGGCTCGACGAGTAACTTTTAATGGGCAATCCAATCGATGGCAAAAAGGCAAACTGGTCGTGGTTTCATGTCGGCCGACAAGTTAGAAGAGATCGATGTTGGTGATAGCACAAAGTCAAGGCCGATGTATATCGGTGCGAATTTAGACCCGAATATAAGTTGAAGTTAGTAGAGTTGTTGAAGGAGTTCAAAGATTGTTTTGCTTGGGATTACACAGAGATGCCTGGATTGGATCGATCAATTGTTGAGCATAAGTTGCCTATAAAACCTGGATTTCGTCCCTTCAAACAACCTCCACGAAAAATCTATAAAGAGGAGATATTGGCCGATGTGAAGAAAGAAGTTGAAAGACTAATTGAAGCAAACTTTATTCGGCCATGCAGGTATGCGAGAATGGATTTCAAACATAGTACCTGTCTACAAAAAGAATGGGAAGATGAGAGTATGCATAGATTTCGAGATCTCAACAAAGCTACTCCCATGGATGGTTACCCAATGCCGTGGCCGATTTATTAGTGGATGCGAAGCAGGGTATGAAGTCATCACTTTATGGATGGCAATGCGGCTACAATCAGATTTTCATGGCGAGTTGAAGATATTGCAAAAACGCATTCGGATGTCCCGCCACATTGGGTTATTTGAGTGGATAGTGATGACATTTGGATTGAAGAATGTGCAACTTATCGAGAGCCATGAACTATATCTTTCATGAGTTGATCGGCAAAATTGTAGAAATTTATATTGATGATGTGGTAGTCAAATCCGGAGGCCATGAAGGACATTTAGCCGATTTGAGGAAGACTCGGGTGCACGAGAGACATGGCTTAAAGATGAATCCAAATAAGTGTGCTTTTGGAGTCTCGGTGGTGAGTTCTTGGGGTTCTTGATCCACAAAGGAGGGATAGAAGTTGGGAAAAAGAGCATGGAAGCAATAGATAAAGTTGTGCCCCCAACTAATCTTACAGAGTTGCAATCATTGCTGGGCAAGATCAATTTCGTGAGGAGATTCATATCCAATTTATCGGAAAGAGTATTGCCTTTCTCTCCATTGTTGAAGCTCAAGAAAGATCAGAAATTTGTTTGGGGTGACATACAGCAAAAGGCTTTTGATGAGATCAAGCAATATATGAAGGCACCACCAGTATTGGTACCTCCACAACTTGAAAAGCCTTTCAAGCTGTATGTGGCGGCCGATAGCCCAACAATAGGATCGGCCCTTATGCAAGAGTTTGATGGAAAAGAGAGGGTAATAGCTTACCTTAGCCGAAAACTTGCTAGATCCTGAAACAAGGTATTCGGCTATAGAAAAGCTCGTTTGTGTGTTTATTACTCATGCACTAAATTTCGGCACTATTTGTTAAATGCCGAATGTGTGGTGATATCTAGTTTTGATGTAATTAAACACATGTTGTCAATGCCGATTTTAAGTGGAAGAATCGGCAAATGGGTATTGGCACTGTCAGAGTTTAATTTAAAGTATGAATCGGCAAAAGCAGTGAAAGGACAGGCAATTGCCGATTTTATTACTCAACATCGTGATTTATCTGTTGATATGATTAACATTGCCCCATGGGCATTATTTTTTGATGGATCATCATGTGACAAAGGTGGTGGTGCTGGTATTCTTTTGATATCCCCACGTGGAAATACATTTGAATTTGCTTTTTCAATTGAATATCCTGTCACTAACAATCAAGCAGAGTATGAAGCTTTGCTTAGAGGGCTTCGATTTGTTAATAGAAGTGAAGGTTCTTTTGTTGAAGTGTTTGGTGACTCGAATTGGTGATCAATCGGTTACAGGACAATATGAATGCAAAAATGATATACCGCAAGGGTACCATGAATAGTGTAGGGAACTTCGAAAAGCTTTTCGCAGTTACTTTGCATCATATACCCGAGAGCACAATGGAGAAGCAAATAAATTAGCTCAAGCGGCCTCTGGATATCGGGAAAATCATGAAGTCTATACAGTAGAAGAAGATGCTTTCAATTCTGATCAGATAAGTAATGATTGGAGAAGTGACATTATCAACTATCTGAAAGACCCATCTCAAAAAGTTTCCCGAAGGCTCAGGTATAAGGCCCTTAAATTCGTACTTCTTGATGATCAGTTGTACCACAAATCTATAGATGGAGTGTTGCTCAAGTGCTTGAGTCAAGAAGAAGCTAAGAAGATTATGTTTGAAGTTCATGAAGGAGCTTGTGGTGCACATCAATCGGCCTACCGAATGAAATGGATAATCAGAAGGACAGGGTACTTTTGGCCGACTATGTTGGAGGATTGCTTTGAATATTACAAAGGGTGTCGAGATTGTCGGATATTTGGTAATGTTCAAAGAGCACCTGCATCACTCCGAATCCAATAATCAAACCATGGCCGTTCGGAGGATGGGGTATAGATTTAATTGGACGAGATCAACCCTCCATCTAGCAAAGGACACAAATTTGTGTTGTCGGCAACAGATTATTTCACCAAGTGGGTTGAAGCTATCCCTTTAAAAAAGGTCACATCGAGAAAATATGATCGGTTTTGTCAAGGAGCATATAATTCATAGGTTTGGGATTCCACAGACCATTACAAGCCGATCGGGGGACTCGGTTCACTTCTTCGTAGTTTTGTGACTTTGCCGAAAGCATGGGGATAAGGTTATATAATTCTTCTCCTTATTATGCACAAGCCAATGGCCAAGCAGAGGCATCAAATAAGATCATGATCAAGATTATCCAGAAGAAGATCGATGAGAAACCGAGGAGATGGCACTTGGTCCTTAATGAAGCATTGTGGGCTTACCGAATGGCTTGCCATGGGTCCACACAAGCATCTCCATATGAGTTGGTTTATGGACATAATGCTATAATGCCTTGGGAGTTGCAATCAGGATCAAGGAGAGTTGAATTGCAAAAGGATTTGACGGATAAAGATTATAAGGATCTGATGATGGATGAATTAGAGGATTTGCATTTGATTCGTCTTAAGGCCTTGGAGAACATTGAGAAGAATAAAATACGTGTTGCCAAGTACTACAACAAGAGAGTTAAAATTAAGCAATTTGCGTAAGGAGAATTGGTTTGGAAAACAATATTGCCGATTGGTACCAAAGACAAAACATTCGGCAAGTGGTCTCCGAATGGGAAGGACCTTTTCGGGTTGTCGGTTGTGCACTGGCAATGCGTATATATTGAAAACGCCGTTTGGAGAAGAACTTACTAGAGCCATCAATGGCGTATACCTTAAGAAGTTTTATCCAAGTATCGAAGTTGGATCTTAATTGTGATTATGACATAAACGTGGTATAGCCGATTGAATAAAATCATCTTCGAGAACAAAGGAAAGAAGTTGGAGCAAAATAGCCGATATTATTGTATCGCCTCTAGTGCAAAAAATAGCCGATATCGTGTGTATCGTCTTTAGAACAAAAATAGCCGATACGGTTGTATCGCCTTTAGTCGATTTTTAAAAATATAAGTGAACGGTTTGATCTTATCTCTCGGTGATAGGTTTATCGGGAGAAGATAAAGAGAATTGAAGTACTACGCTACAAACCGTCAAGTCGTGAACAGGGACCGAGATCTAATCGGCTAAAGTGATGTCATGCGATTCGGGAGATTTCGTTCGGGAAGAGTGTTGCGATCGAGTTCTAGCTAAGGAAAAATTTGCAAAAAGCGGATGCGACGATGAACACCATCACGACGAGCAAGAACAAGGAAAAGACCAACATTCTTCATTAAAATTTTTATTTACAACCCGCGCCAATCCTAATACAAGCTACTCCTCTTCTTCGGTGAAGAGCTTGTTGAGGACGGACTCGGGTTGGTGGTGTTGGCCATGGCGTCGGCGTGGGCGTCGTACCCCGCCAGGGGAGGCCCTCGATGTCGTCGACCTCGTGGGGAAGCCCGCCGCGGAAGCCGGTCGGCATCGGAGCGTAGTCATCCCCGGTCCAGACGACATCCCCGCCCGGGCGAGGAGGTGCCGAGGCGCACACCATGAAGGGCTGCCCGATCAATCGATCGAGCACGCCTCCGGACGATCTGCCACGGTTGGTCCCCTGGCGTTCACCTGATCGGCCACCCTCGTCGCCGCCACCTTCAGGCGGTCCAACTCCGCGGTGAGGTCTGCAAAGGAACATAAGATAGATCAGTGAGCAGATGAATCGGGAAGAACGGAAAATCGAAAACAATTGTTGAAAAGCTAATACTGGTGATGGCCTCGCTCAGTTGCCGGCAGCTGTCCTCCAACTCCAGCTGGGCGATCCCAAACTTCTTGGTTTCTTCACCAAGAAGCTCCATCGCCTCGTCCCGCTCGCGGCGATACGCGGCGGCGTCGTAGCGGCTGTACGGCGGGATCTCCTCATCGTTCCTGTCCCATATAGGACGGTACGAAGAGGAGGACCCCGACGAGGCCAAGGCGGAAGCCGGTGCCGGAGCAGGAGCAGGAGCCGGGGCTGGAGCCGGAGCCGGCGCGGGGGCAGAGGCGTCGAACGCCGCGGCCGGCGCTAGGAAACGCCATTGGCCGGTGCTGATCCTCGCCGTCCTACAGACAAAGTGCAATCAAGATCGGCTAAAACAAAACGAAACCGCAAACAAGATGGAGAGGTTATCTCTTACCGCGACGGCGACCACCACGGCCGCTTCCCTCCGCCGCATCCGCCGCGGATGCGGGAGCGGAGCGAGGAGGAAGGAGTGTGGGCGCCGGCCCGAGCAACCCGCCTACGAAAGTTGGCGACGTAGTCGCCGGTGTTCCCGACGGCCCCGAAACGGATCGAGAAGATGAACAAGCGCAAGGGCGCAGAGACTCAGATCGGGTAAAAATTATCAAGCAGCACAACTCAAGGGATTGAAAATCTCACCGCCGGCGCCGGTTGCTGCTTCCCTCCGCCTCGTCCTGAGCAGGACGCTTGTTGCGATCACCGCCGCTCGCCATTGGTGGTGGTTGGGGTTTTTTGGAGCTTAAAGGCGGAGAGGAAGTGGAAGAGATTGAAGATGATAGCAACTGCTTGTGCTTGATGTGATGATGATGGGAGCCGACTGGTCCTATTTATGAACGTGGGAGCCGTGGCGATGACTGCGGGAAAGCCAAGCGACAGATAGGGTTTCCACACTTATGGGCCGATGTTGAGTTGGGCCGAGCCCATCACCGTTGGCGATTCAGTTATCATGCGCTCGGTCGGCTAAATAGCTGATGAGAGTTATTCGGCTAAAAGTGAGCACTTGAGGCAGCAGCAGTTACAATCGGTTAAAACGCACAGAGTACAGTTGTGATTGGAATAACCGAATGATAACAGAAGCAGAGAAGAAAGAGAAAAACAAAATATTGAATCAAAAGGAATGAAATGTTGAAGAAGTGTGGTGCATTCAGAGCAGAATGTTTACAAATTTCATCCTACAGATTGAAGGTTTTACACATTCAGATAAGAACTGATGATATTCAGGGCATCAGTCTTGATTCTGTTGACCTCGTCAAGGGCTCTTTTATCTTCAACTTCAGAGCTTTGGATCTGCTGCAATCTATTCTTGATTTGCTTGGTCTCTCTGACAAGAGAGCTTATTTTGGTCTTAGCCGAATCAAGGGGTGGCGAGTAGCAAGTTTGGCCTCATGAGATTGGATATTGGCATCCAATTGAGCCAACTGAGCCGCCGCCGGAATTCTCTCATCTCTCATATTACGCAATCGGCTCCAAGGTGTCCCAAGATTGTTTGGCCGATTTAAATTCGAGTAGAGCACCTTAACTTTGCTGTTCTCTGGTGCCTTGTCGAGACTCCGGGGTAATCTTGTCGATGTGTTCCCCGTGTGCTCTCTTGACAACGGCAAAATGGTCATCAAGATGAGACAAAGCATTTATGGCATCCTTGAGGTCGAAGGGAGCTCTTGGCCAAGTGGCTCGCTATTTCCCTTATTTTGTCGATTCTCGAGTCGGTCAACGATATCCCTCTCCAAAAATGAAATTATGGCCTTCGGTTTAACTGACTCTCGATGATAATTGCCGGAAGAGACTTCATCATCATCGGCAAACTCTTCGGCAATAAGAGAAAAGCTAGCCCGTTGGAGAGCGGGACCACGATAATAGAAGGGAAATTTATTTTAGCCGAATGACTTAATTCAAAAGGGGAATGAATGAGGAAAGTTAAGATAATACCTCTTCGGCAAAAGCCTGATCAATAGCCTCCTGAGTAGCATCAAGATTTTGGATGACTGCCACAGTTGCTGTTTCATGAATAGCAGTGTCATGGCTTGTTGATATATCTTGAATTGCCAAAGGAGTTGAATCTGTAGAGGCTCCAGGAGAATTTTCCAAGATCAGTACTCTGTCAGGACTTTGAGGATTGGCCTGTACCTGTTGAAAGAAAGTGATGAGTACATTTGCAGATGGAAAGTAAGGGATCAAAGGCATTCATACCTGAGGGAGTGGCTTAGCTTTCTTTGATCTTGTTTTCTTGGGAATTGCAGTGTCCTTGATAGGGGAAGAAGGAGTTTTCTTTTGAGGTCCTTCAGAGCACCGTGTCATCGACAGTGTTTTGTTGAACACCGTTAAACTTGGAGCATCATGCCCCAAAGCAGCAATAGGGCCGGGTTGCCGCATTGGACCTCTCGGAGGACTTGGAGGAGCATTATCCCTGTTCAAAAAGATGTTTAGAAACAGAGCGGAAACATGAGGTAAAAGGTAGCTATAAGCATGTACCTCATCATCAGAAGAAAATGAAGGCATTAAAACTTGGCATAAAGGATGGACTTGTGCTCTGAAAATATGAGAGTGCCATTCCTGCCACCAAAGGTTGAATGAAGGATGAGCAGCTTCAATTATCACCAGAGGATTGGGTTCATATATTGGAAGCTTGCATCCAAGATTGAAAACTTTATTGGCCTCGATTGCATTCAAGCAATGACTCCCAGGGTCCGATTATGCTTGAAAAGTATGGCCTTGGGGGCAATTGACCAAGTCCAAGCTGCCTGGCAACCATGTTTGGATTGTAAAACTCATAAGTTGAGCTTATCGGCCGGCCATGATGAAATTCTCGCGGTAGAGCACGGGGCTTTGATGAAAGAATTAAAGATGTCCCTGGAATCATCATCTATGCGGCCCAACTCATAGCTGAATCTGCGGGGGAGGGTTAAATTTTCATTCTCTCGTAGGGGAACCGAGATCATGTGGTTGAATCCCTTGTAGAAGATCTTGAAAAGATGACCCAGTCCAAATCAATGATAATTGAAGATGCAGCCTCTCCATATGTCGACAAGACTTGTATCAGGATCTTCACCTTCGGCGTAGTTGATTGAAGGAGAGTTTAGGTTGTGGAGATCAACGAGACAATCTGATGCATATATAGTTGCAACCACATCCGAAGAAGCCACCATGGTCCATTGACACGGGAGATTTCACCTTGATTCCTCATCGAACAAAGTGATTTGATGCATCATGTGGTAAAATGCTCCCGGCGAGATATTTCCCTAAAGGAATCGGCTTGCTGCTGACCAAATCTTCAGCCATCACTATGTGATTCGGGGTAGGCTCATTGGACTTGCCACGAAGATAAATCTGCATAACCACATGTTCATGAAGGCCCTATACTCTTTATCGACACGGGGCCGGTTGAAGCATAAGTCCTAACATACTTGGCCCAACCTCCTCTGATTTGACTGCGCATACGTGAGCTAGTACTTTTATATTTGAAGGGATAAGTTGGTTTGGTGATGTTCAAACCGGTCATCATGAAGATGTCTGATAGAGTAATTGACATTGGGCCATGACCAAAGACAAATGCATTGATAGCATCAGACCAGAAGTGGGAAGCAGCTATAAGGAGGGAGTCATTCCTAGGCATTTCGGCTAAAGAAAGCTCCAAACAGTGCTGAATATCCTGAGGTTCCCAAAAGTCACCGTTCTGGATCGCATCCTACAGTACCAATCGCGCCATCCGTGATTGAGGGGAAGGGCCATGTTTTGAAAGTATTCGGCCATCTGTTTGGGAAGCAATCCTAGATTTAAAAGGAATCCTCGGGTTTCCTTTTCAATAAATTCCCTCGGATTGGGGTCTCCCCACGGACCAAGAAAAAATGATCCAGGACATGCAAGATTGGAGATCAAAATCTCATTCTTCATTTCCTTTAAGAAGAAATTGAAGCGAATGAATCAAAAAGTGCATCGGAAATTGATTCAAGAAAATTGCCGAATAGGTAAAGCAAGTAGGGTTACCTCTAGAAGCTCCTCTTGAGTTCCTGTTGCCATGATGGAGCAGGTTGAAGTTTCCATCGCCATTGAAGACGGCAACAAGCGCGAGATCTCAAGTGGCGAGGCTGCGGGCGTCGGCGGTCTTGACCTAAACGAAAGCGGCGATAGTCAATTTCGAAATAAAACTCTTTTATCTCGAAATTGAGGGGGCATGTGTTAACACCGAATTTGGTCGGGAATATGACGGAGTGGGACCCGCGGCGGCGAGAGAGAGGGATTCGGCAAATGCATATGCGGTCGGCTAATTTCCATGTGTTCGGCAAATGGCCAAGCGGTCGGCAACTGCTTTGTTTGAAGGCGGAAAAAGGAAAAGAGAAGGCGTCGAAAAAGGAAGGAGTCATGATGGTCAAGGACTCCGATTATGGATAGAGTTAGCGTGTCTTTGTCTTTCCAATTTTGGTTAGATAGTTCGTAAGTGCTTAGGACTTATGTTTTTGTCCAGGGTATAAATATAAACCCTCGACCATTGTAATAAGGGTTCACAACCAAATCAATACAACCGGCTACGTGCCACCCTTCGAGTCCTTTAGTCGTGTCGTCGAGTTCTTCGAGAGGGCCAATCGATCCGTCGACCTCCGTAAGTCCCGGCAACCTTGCTATCATGTCTAGTATCGTGCGGCGGATTTAGATGTGATGCAAGTAGTCTCATCCGTTTTGCTTAGTATCGTGCGGCGGATTTAAGCTTAATGATGGGAAGTTTTTGCTTGTGCCTTGTATCGTGCGGCGGATTAAGACATGAGTAAAGATAGTTATCGGCTCTTTTAGATTTGGCATGATCTAATAGATTCATTAAGTTATCACGTGTTGCTTGCTTTATTTAATGTTTAATTATTTGCAACACTCTTTTGCCCAATCTAGATTGATACTCTTTCGGCTTGTTGATCGTTTCTTTCATGCTTATTCAATATCGGGTAGATCAAGCTCATATAGCCGAATTAGATCGATCTAGATTGTCACGTGTTGTGGGTTCATTCACGTTATGTGTAGATAAGCCTTGACAGGGGCCGGGTACCGTGCGCGGATGCAGTCTTTGGGTTACTCTAGAGCTAGTCATCCGGTGGACTAGAGATCGGTTTAATCGATAGGCTCCTTTTACATGTCACTTGTTTGTTCCTTCTTCATGGACCCCGATTCGGCAATCTTGCCGATACGGTTATGCTCATACATGTAGCAAGTATTTATAGATCTGTTAGGTAATTACGTGCTTTTAGCTCTCTATTGTTAGATTGTATCATGCGGTGGATTGATCTAGTAGTAAGGAGTGGTGTAAATTCATAGCGAGTGGTATCATGCGGTGGATTAGCTTGCTTGGGTTTATGCTCGACGTGTTTATGAAGGCTAGACGTGCGGCAGACTAGTTGGATTAGCCTATGCATGTGTTATTTAGTAGATTTACATTTATAAGTTACTTATCCTTAATTATTAGTGCTTGATGATGCTTTAAACATGAGATATAGTTTGATATGCTTTGATGATTTAATCTTGTTCAAACATGTCTTCATCTATCGTATTCGGCAAATTCGTTCATTTTTACATCGGTTATTTTACTTTAGCCGAATGAAATGCAATGCTGGCGAGATAGCTTCCATAGCTATATGTCGTCGTAAGTGGCTTCGGGGCCGTAAAGATGGAACTGTCAGGTCTCACCCGGCACGTTCCGATTATGATCTTACCGTTTTATCCCTTGTCGATTTTCGGTCAAATCGATCGGCACGCACGATTCGCACACCCGGGCACCCGATTGAAGCTAGGCTTTCCGGCTTGCTGTGTGTGAGACACAATGCGCCACATTTTGTGTCAACACTCGTCCTACCATCAAACCATATGACTTGGAGAGTGCCACCTCCACCGGTATTTTTCTTGTATCTTTTGCCTGCTTGTTTTTTGAATTTTATTGCTATGCTTGTTTTGATCTGGATTTCTTCTTGTAGGGTCGTCATATCTATGTTTCCCGTGTTCCGCTTGAGGAACTGCCCGCTGGAGAAGCTCTGCAATACCAACGGACTGGCTTTGAGCGAGGCATTGATAGGATGGAGGCGGCTGACAACGTTTCAGAGCCTGAGTTGGGTGGTGAACAAACAAAGGCCGCCGGGAAGCAGAAAGTCGTATATGAGAAGAAGAAGAAGAAGAAGACTTCCGGCGTTTTGACAGGAGGTGCTTTGTCTCTCCAACCCTGTGCTTCTGGCGCTCAAAAGCATCGTTATCGTCAGGTTGTAGAGTCGTCTTCTGACTCAGAGGACACAATGTCTCTGGCTGCATTTGCTCAGCATAAGAGATTACGTACTGGAGATCATTATGTGAATGAGGGGGGTGGTCGGCAGAAAACTCCTCCGTGATTATCGGCGTCGTCTCAGCTGGTGGATGATTCTAGGAATCAAACAGCTTTGCCAGATGTTGCAGTTGCAACTTTGGGAGTTAGCTCCCAAGTAGGTGATCCAGACCAAGTACCAGAGGCGAGGACTGCTCCTGAAGTGGTGCCGACGCAGGAAACAGTTATTCCTGTAGATGCTGATCGCCCCTCTTCTCCGGGAAATTTCGATGAGTTGCCATTACAGGGCGATTCTGCAGCTGATCTTGGTGCTTCTGCCTCGGCTTTGGGCAGGGATGAAGATATGCCCAATTGGTTTAACCATCATTTCGAGCAATCTGAATTGTAAGTGTCATATGCTACTTTCTGGTTTGCCATATTTTATTTGTTTTTAATGTTAGGTATATTGAGTGCTAGGGCCTGACATTGATGACCCGGGAGCGGGCCTTCCGTCCTAAAAATTTGCTTCAAACTAGACATGTTAGTAGGGATCGGGAGGCGGTTGTTAGAGAGGAGAATCCTGTGGAACCTTCGCGATGTTCAAACATCTGTTCTAGAAGTTTTGTTGAACCGTGCTTCATTATCCCTACTCGCTGAAAGGGAGCAATATCCTCTTGGGGTATGCTCAAATTGTCGTGAAGGGATTTCTTCGGGTCATCCTGGGATAATGGAAGAGATTCGGGAGGCTCTTCTTACGGTGGCAACATTCCCGGAAGCCGGCTATATAGCCCGTCAAGAGGATGACGGTAGTTGGCGTTTGTTTGAAAATGTTGCCAGGGAGACTGCTTCTGATAGCATAGAACAAGTGCTGACAGACCTTAGAGCCCGTATTAAGGTTAGTGTCTTATTCTTAAGCTGATCTGCTTTTAACATTTCTGTAAGTTGCCCATGACGGTGTGGTATTCTGTAGGCGGTTGAAAATGTTGCTGAGGAACGCCGCCTCTGTATTGAGAAATTCAAACTGACCATGTGTGAGAATGGCCTTCTGCGGAAGCATAATGAGGATCTGCAGCGACAAATTCATGTTCACGAGGGTCGTAGGTTCCTTTCAGGCAGGATCTCCCATGTCTCCTCAGAGAAGACGCGGGGGTTGAAGGACTTTTGCTAACTAGTGTATGAAGAGATAGGATGACAAGCGTTTGGTGAAGAAGGAAAACGCTGCAATCCCACAAGTCAAGGTCGCATGGACTTGCCTTCCATCCTCGAATACAACCTAGGAAGACTACTAGGTCCTCGAGACCCAGTTCCCAGAAGCACCCACTTGGGGGCAAGTGGCATCTCAAGGCAGGGTTGGCGGGTGGCGTAGTTTATCGTTTTACGTTTTCATTTAAATCATGTTTTACATGTGGGGCCGCTACGTCGGCGTTTGTAATCACCAGATACATGTACCGGGAGTCGAATGCGACATCCATTGTTCATTGAGTAAAGTAAATCGAAGCAAAGGCATAGGGGTTAGCCCCGCCCGCTTCTTCGCCGCTAACTCGAGTCCATCGTCACGTTCTCACGTCGTTGCCGACGATGAGCGACGCCCACGGGTCGTGACACGCCGGGCTTGGTTGTGCGGATGCGCTGCGCGTGCCACGGCCACTGCGTGCCTTGCCCGCACTGTGCCATGCCGGGAGAAGGCCACCGCTGGCGTGTGCTCGCGTGCGGTGCCTGCGCTCTACCAGTCACGGCGGGGCTGGCCCATCAGGGAGCGGCCGCGCCATTTCTGTGGATGCGGAGATTGAGAGACTTTTACCTGTGTGCCCTTATAAATAATGGTCCGGTCCGTAAAGCCCCTCAAAAAATCATTCTCTCCTCGACTCCAACACTTTTTCCGTTTGCCCTACGTGCCCTTCCGGCCACTTTATTCTCTTACGGTGTCAAACTGTCACCTAAAAAGTCTAAAACACCCTCACATC
Source organism: Themeda triandra (assembly GCA_018135685.1). Classification (NCBI taxonomy): domain Eukaryota; kingdom Viridiplantae; phylum Streptophyta; class Magnoliopsida; order Poales; family Poaceae; genus Themeda; species Themeda triandra. The sequence continues at coordinate 49,633 of JAENPR010001662.1, read as the reverse complement.
TAAAACAACCTTGCGTACAATAATTTTTTTCTTTTTTCTTTATTTCTTTTCTCCTCCTCTCCCTCCCTATTCTCTCTCCTCTATCCTTTCCCCTTCTTTCTCCCCAATCGCGCCCGCACAAGAAGATGAAGCAGCGGCACCGCCCGCGGGAAGGACACCGCCATGTCCATCTTCAACGTCGTGCTCAGCCCGCAGAGCACTCATCCCGCCGCCCCATCCCTCGGTCCATCCGCCGCCGCTGGCCTCCTTCCCATTCCCGCAGAGCAGAGGCGCGGCTTCTTCCCGTTCCCGCCGGCCTCCTTCCCATCCGCCGCCGCCCGGCCCCATTCCTCGTCAGGCGGAGCAGATGCGCGGCGGAGCCTCCTCATCGGGCGGTGGAGGAGCTTCCTCGCCGGCACGTCGAAGAAGGAGACGCGACGGCGAGCGGCGGGCGGCCTCCGTCCCGGCCGGCCCCAACGCGGCGGGCGCCCTCCGTCCGCCGACCACGTTGCGACCTGGAGCGCGCAGCCCACCCCGCTGGCCACGCTGCGCGACCGGACCTGCGCGGCTGCTCTATGGCTGCGCTTCGAGGCTGCTCCATGGCTTGGACCTGCGGGTGCACGCGCGTCGTGGACGAGGATGGCGGCGCGTCGAGCTCCATGGCTCGTCGGCGGGTGCACGTGCGTCCAGAGGAAGGGGATGAGTTTGGGCGGGCTTGTTGGACGGACGGGCGTCGAGCTAGAGCTTGCGCGCCATGGCTCTGGTGAGGAAGACGGACGGCGTCGCGGACATGGAGTCAGCGGCGAGGCGGACCGCGTCGCAGCCACTGCGACGGCGTGGGGCAGAGCGCACGCGGCGGAGGCCGCGACGCCGGCGCTCCTCCTCCCCTCCGTCGCCGCCGAGCTCGTCCACGAGCAGCAGAGGCGGCAAGGCGGCAAGTCCCAGCGAGCTGCCCCTTCTCTTCTTCTTGAGGAAGAAGAAGATGTTCTCCCAATGACAGCTTGGCCCCGCCAGATGGAGAGAGGAAAGAGCTCAGTCTTTTGAGGGAGAGAAGGGCATTTTAGACATTGTGACTGGTCGGTCCCATGTGTCAGGGCTCTCAAACGGTGAAATTCTAACAGAAGGTGGACGGAAGGGCACAGATGGCAAAAAAGAAAAAGTGTTGGAGCTAGATGAGAGAATGATTTTTTGAGGGGCTTTAGGGATCGGCAATCTTTTATAAGGGCACTGAGGGAAAAGGCTCGGCGGCGGCGTGGTAGGGAGGGAAGGGATGGAGGGCGATGTGGGGAGGGAAGCGGAGCGCTAGCGGCGACGCGTTTGATTTATTTCAACGGAACCGAAAAGAAGGGTTTTGGAGGGGCGTCGCTTTTCAGGTTCCATAGACAGGTTGCATGGGCGGCATAGGATAGCGTTGTGTGTACGAATTTGAGGGCTGAACGGTGTGGATCGATTCACTATGGATGAATACGAGAATGTGTGGGAAATTCGGGGTGGTGAAGAGTATGGTTCACCAAAAACAAAGAGATCTATATAATGCATCCAAACAGCGCCTAAGACCTTTTCCTATATTCTCGCCAACATTTCAACATCCACCGAAACATATCAACAAAACTTCCTCAAGAAATTATTCAAATGATTTTCGATACTTTAAAAATAAAATATCTATTTTTTATAAGTAAGGGATAAAATGGACAACCAGTTACAAAGGTTCAATAGACTTTTTCCACCATTATTTGTACCAGAGTATCCAATAACAAATCTTGGCAAGGAAACAAATCTCGAACCAATATATGCATGATGCCATCAAGCCTCATGAAAACCATCATCTCGAGCCATATATATGCATGCCAATGCCATCGTACAATACAACAAACCGCATACGCAGAACATGTTAGGGTAAAAGGTTAAACCCTGACAATAATCAGAGCACTTTTCAGATCCAAACAAGGCACTCCGTATTTTGTACAGACAATTCGACCACGCACTACATTTCACAGCCATTCACAAATTTCTGGGTATTACAATTAGCTTTACTACACTGCATTGCTGCTACCACAAGCAGCGATCTTGTGACCGAAACCATTCAAAAACTATCTTTTATGACATCCTATATTTCTCATCTGGAGGCCATCGACCAGAAATTCAAGATACAGGATGGCGCCAGCGCAAACCAGCTTATGAAAGCCATTGCTGTGGCTGTCTCGAAACTTGCACAATGATTCTCTGCGCATATGTTGAGATCATTACCAATGAGAACAGTGATTCCTGCTGACGCACATGCTGCACCCAAGGTTAATGTACCTGTGATCTACAAATAAACATAAAAGGTCATTGAAGTAGTTCATGAAAGAATGTTTCTATTACCAAGAAACAAATATGCAGACCATAACATAACCTTTTTATCTTCTATTGATATCTTTACAACTCTTCAATGTACAGAAATTATAGCTGATTATTCCCTCTGCTTTCAAATATATGACACATTTTTTTGCGCAAACTTACCAGCAATATTTATCCAATTACTAATTAGTAAAGTGAAAAGAGTACCAGTACCACTAGATCTGTCATCAAAAGTACTTAAGTGTGGCTTGTATATATTTGTACAAATATTCGTAGAACAGACGAATAGTCAAATGAATGAAAAAAAAATCAAGTGTTATATTTTTAGAAAACAGAGAGGGTAAATGAAATTACTCACCCCATCTCCGATAGTAAATATACATACAGCTCGGACATTTCTCAAAGATCGCTTGACAAGAAGTGCATAAATGTCCACAAAGGCTAGCAAAAGGCTCCACAAGCACTGCAAAATGGCTGCTGCGACAAGGTAGCTGATCAAAAGAAAACCATCAGTCCATTCTTGTAACCAAATAGAAAGAAAATTATATATTAAGCATTCATTAACAATAAAAAAAGTCTGCATCACTACTCAACTCCTAAGGATCTGTTTTGACCCCAAACAATGGGGTCAGGGGGCAGAACCAGGTGTGATGACTTATCATGTGTTTGATTGAGAGGATGAACGGGGATGGAATGAGTCAATCCCACCTAGAGAGGTGTTTGGTTGTGAGGCGAGCTGGGTTGGTCCGTCCTCGAGGCGGAAAGTTCCCTAGATTCGGGGTCACGCCCATCCCAAGCAGAGCAGCGGCACGGTGGTGAGCGACTCTGCTGCAGGCCGGCCCACACAAGGTCAAGTCCGATGCGTCAATCAAGTCCCTGGGCAGCAATGCACACGGCACTGGGAGCACAATCGATCATCTCAGCAGCATGGGACTCGAGGCGGCCACACGACGAGCTCCTCCTAGGCGTCGCTGTGGATGTGCGGGCAAGCTCCCCCTGTCTACCTCATCCGCGAGATCTCGGAGCAAGACGATTAGTTCAAGATACGAACAAGTGGGTACTAGATGACATGTGGGCCCACTTATTACAGCTGCTAATGGAGAAAGAAAACTTCGTTCATCCCATATTTCTAAATCCCACAAACCAATCAAGAAACAGGTACCATCCCATCCTCCTCAACCAGACAAAGAACAAGGTCCCATCCCCAAAAAGTGGGTTGGATCCATCCCACTATGTCCTCAAACCAAAAACAGAAATAGTTTTCAACAGTATTAATAGTTCTCCAAATGGCAGATTCAATCTTTTAAACTATAGATGATAAACTAGAAGCTCAGAAACACAAACATAGGACAGCAAGAGCCAACATGCAAAGTTTCCATTACTCAGCCCTTAAGTATCAAATCTACCCTACTAATGCATCATCCCTACCAACGCTCGGTCTACCCGGTATAACCTCCCCCACTGAAATAGTCCCCCTCCACGCACCTCAAAACATGTACCCACAAAAACAACCCCATAGAAATGAACCATCCAAATTGCTTCTGAGTCTTCTCTCTCCTTACTCAAATGTAACAATCTGGTTCGCGTGTATCGTACTCCTTGGACCCCTACCATCTTACACGTCCGCGCCCAACGCCTCATGCCAGCACAAGCCGCCAAGGTTCGATCTCTGCTTCTCTCTTTTTATTCCCCAAAAAGACACGGCTCAACACGCCGCGCACGATTACTCTCCCCTAGGCACAACTCCTCCACTCCCGCGATGATCTCACATCTCATGGGCAGCGAGGGTGTCGGGGAGAATCCAATGTCAGCGGCTCACAGCCACGGTTCTCGACGCAAGCGGGTCTGCTGTGGCACGCTCGGCCATGGGGCTTAGGGTGTGCGAGGCAATGGGGACGGAGCCAAATATCCCCCCAGTGGCTGCCCCATCCCTGGACGTGGCCAAAATCCGCGAGGATGAGGCGACGACCACCGACGCTCCGTCGGCAGCAGCAGCTGTGTCGCCCCTTCCATGCCCCTAGGGCCGCGCGGGCCGCCACCACTACCTGGGGAGGCCGCGCAGGGGCCAGCACCGGGGAAGGCGAGGCTGTGGCCAAGCGAGCAGTGAGCGGGGGGCGTACGACCAGTACCAATGGCACCTACCGCCGGTGCCCACGACGAGACGGGGAAGTGGTATGTATTCGTTGACCAGCAGGCGCTACGCATTGACAACATGAGCGTGGGAAGTCCTAGAGGGGCTCAGCCAGGGACGAGTGTAGCAGATGTGGGAGCACATGGAGATGATCCCACGGCTGGTGTACGTATCGTTGTCCGATGGGCTCAGCTATGGCGTCGAGGAGCGCGCCCTCTATGTGGCACTACATGGCGTGCTGGAGTGGTTTCAGTTGCAACGGGCGAGCACAGTGCCTGAAGGTGAGTTGCATCGGTTCTTCTTTCTTCTGCCTTCTCTTCCTTGTAAGATTTCTTACTGAGGCAAGCAAATTTTGAATCAACGCGAATATTTTGTTATGCTATAGCTACTGGCCATTCAAAGGCGACGCTGTTAAGAGTGAAGACCTTGAAGCATGGAAATTAAAATGTTGAAGGCATTAATTTCATTCTACTGCATCCTAGGGAGGCGTGAAGCCGAGCAGGGCCACCATGGCCAGGAGCGGAAGGGCGATGTGCAAGCCAATTCAGACAGAGATACAGGAGAGAGACGTGTTGCTCCCTGCTGTCAAAGGTACAATACAACCAACCAAATTACTATTCTTCTTCCTATAGGTTTCTTCTTTTGCACAGTGACAGGGTTGTTTGCTTTCTTGCGTTATGTACTTTGTATCAAGTTGTTCTCCTTGACGCTATTTTCAACAGATCAAATGTATAAAGTTTGTATTCAGGAAGCCAGAGATATGCCTATAACTCTATTACAAACTAATTTTTGCATTACATGTGTATTATAGTAGTGTTCGAGCCCATGCACCAAACTGTAGGTTTTCTTTAAGCTCTGAGATACCCTACCATGAATATTTCTTATCAGCAAACACTTTCTCATGTGTGGTTTGATTCACATTACAAAATATCCCGTTGTGTTAGCACGGGCAGTATACTAGACCACTGAGAAAATTATTTGTAAATGAAAAGTTTGCTTAATGAAATTAGACTCTAGGGATGATGAGAAATCATTTGATATGGAGAGAGTTAGAAAGTTTCACGTGCAACAAACATTTTTTGTCTGCAGCAAGGCATGATTTTTTTTGGTCTTTAAAGAGACTTCAGTCAATTCACTAAAAAGGAATTTATGTTCATATGTTTATCTGCATCGTGCATGTTGAGTGCTAAATGGTAACCAACTAAGTTGTAAATGCTAAATCTTATGCAGCAAAGAGCAAACTGTCTTTTGGTTGTTTAAATTTGCATGTTTGAACATTGCCGTAGTGTTAGCATGGGTACTATACTAGCCATTAGCAAATAAGCTATTAATACACCTTCAGTTAAGTATAAGTGCCTTTTTGGTTGCATGTAGTCAAAGCATTTCAGTTTGTGCACTCAGTTTCTGATAGTACAAATTCTGTTTGTGCATAGAGTTTTGATATTTGAAAATTGATGAGCAAGTTTTCCTTGAGTAATTTTATAAAATCAAAACCTAAACTTTTGTTATGTTTTGTGTTTTGCGAACAAACAGTAGTAGTGAAGAAGATGCATCTTGGACTTTGGAGACCGTCAATGTCCAAAACATCAATATTTGTGGCTGAACAAAATAATTTCAAGATGCTGTTTCCATGCAGGCAGATACCACTCAAATTTTAGATAGTTAGCCACTAACCATTCACAAAATCAAAATCTCTCTCCAAACCCACAAACTTGAAATGATATAGCCACTCCAATTCATAAGCTAATCTGCTACCTGGGACAGTGGGATCCCACACCAATCTAAAAATGTGGTTTATGACACATTAATCGGGGTTTCATTTATATTAGAGGAAGAAAAAATTAGTTTTGCGATTAAAGTTGAAATCTGAACAATTCATTAGAAAAAGGCCAGTTTTCTAACAGTAATATTCCCAATTGTTATGCTAGTTATGAAAACAAAATAAATAATAAAAGGAAATGAAATAATTCATTGTATGTTAAAATGAATATTATAGACCTCAAATATCAAACATAAATATAATTGCTACTTTACCGTCAGTGTTTCAATTTTGTAATAGTATAACCAAAGGAGTCCTAATATCAAACAATGTGTAACAAGAGAAAAGAAGTTCACTGAATGCCTTGGGAAGAAGGATGCACAAATCATCTTCTATGTTCATTTACATGTTAACAGCAAACTAAATTAAAGCTATCTGAATATGAAGTGGCCATGTTACATTCAAAATGCATTTTCTCTTTCGAAATGAAAAAAAAAAAATATAACACATGATGATATGTAAGCTACTACTCCATCTATGAATAAATTAATTCCTAGAGTCCTAAGTCAAACATTTTCAAGTTTGACCAAATTTATAGAAAAATATAGTAATATTTATGACAACACATGAACAAAATATGAAAATGTATTTCATAATGTATCTAATGATATTAATTTGGTGTCATAAGTCCTGGTGTTCTCTGTAAATTTGGTCAGATTTTAAAAAAGTTTGACATAGGACAACTCAAGGAGATAATTTATTCAAGGACCGAGGGAGTAATTACATTGAACTGTAAAAAAACTCAGACCTACAACGGATAGGCAGCCATAGGACATTTTGCTTAACACGTTCTCATGCAAGTCGAGAAAACCCTCAAACCAGTGCCCATCCCGTACACTCAAAAATAAACCTCGACCTGCAGGCAGGAGATTTTGCTTAAGAAGACCTCATGTAGGTCGACAAAACTCCCAAACCTTGCCCCACCCACCTTTACTTTGGCATGGGATAGACAATGGGATTTTTTTTAACCCCAGCCTGAAATGTGCTCTGACGAGGAGTCAAACCTAGTCACGTTTAGTCGTCGACCAAACCAATTAGTCGAGCCTAGTCAGTCCTAGTCATCCATATAGTTGTCCTATAAATTTAAAGGGCATATATACATATTAGTATAGTGCATGTGCATTGCCACGGTTTTATTTAAGGGATGTACTTAAAAACAGATGAGAAGATCTTTTCTATAGTTGTCTCACGCAATTGTATATGATCATTGATACCCAGATATTCCTCTCCTCGACACTCAAAATTTTCTGTGCACAAGCACATGGAGGTGAGCTGAGACTGGGGTGGTGGAGGATTGTTCTGGCCTGAGGAGAACTGGGAAGCAACCAATGACTAAATAAAGCATATACAATCCATGGAATACTGGAGACTAGTTGATTTCTGCAATGTTCCACATCTGCCAGAATAGCAATCAGAGTAGCAAAGGGCCAGCAGCACAGCACAGCAAGCAAGCAAGGACTGCAGAGGGAGGGATAGGGGAGGAGGGAAAGGGCACAATCACGATCGACAGAGTCACCACGAAGAGGGATGACGACTTCACCACAGAAATAGTGTCGGATGAAGAATAGTGTGCAAGAGATGAAGAATGGCCCATGGGGGGAGGAATTGAGCCAGTGGGAGAAGGAAATCAGTGCTGACTCCGATCTCGGTGTTTTTGGTGGAGCCGGCACACTTATATGCTAACCTAACAGGCCAAATTAGCAGCCCAAAAAGCACACCTCTAAGCCTAGTTGAGCAGGCCTGGGAGTAGGACAGGCAACACGGATCTAGCCTAGTTGTCCCCCTCCTAGTCGGACAACTAATTGAGATTAGTCAGACAACTAGGTTTTCTAGTCAAGACCTCGAGAGACCCACTAGGCCAATTAATCGTGACTAATCACGATTAGTCAGACACTCTGCTGCTAGAGCCACCTAGCCAGCTCACCTAGAGGCCCTTTCACTTGCAGCCTTGCACAGAAGTCAGAACTAAGAACTATCATTTTTTCTCCGGATATTAGGCTAATGCAATTATCATTGTATTGTAGAATACATTCCACTACATCTATTTACTCCCTCCATCCTGCCAACTCCCTCTGTCCTACAAAGAGTATTCTCACTTCCTGAGAAGTCAAACATTTTTAACTTTGACCAATTATATTTATATAAGATAAATCAATAAATACTAATACTTATAATGCATAATCATTACTATTAGATGAATAGTTAAATATATTTTCAAACAAATGTTGCTAGTCTTTTATAAAGCTAGTCAAACTTGAGAAAGTTTGATTAGCACGCATCCAATAACGTCATTCTTATTCTTTTCGAGATAGCGCTTGAACATCCGATCCAAGCGCTATGACCGCTCCGCTATGCCTCCCCTCAACGCCCGCTTCACACACGCTCGCTTTCCCATGCATATGCGCAGCCACGCAGGTCACATCATCCCACCCCAAACGCGCGCTCCACTCCCTTATCTGCACCTGCCGCCATTCCCGAGAAGAGCCCCCCCCTCCATGCACCGTCCACCTGCCTCCCAGCCGAACAACATAAAACACTTGCACCATGAAAAAAAACTGAATGCAACGTATATCTGAAAACAAATGAAACACATTGGAACATACTATTGCAACATCAGTGTGAAACATATGCAACATCTATATCAAAAACAATGGCAACATAGGCCTACGAAACAGATGAAACATTTTGAACAAACGCTTGGAACATCTCCAGATGTACTTTTGCAACATCCAAATGGAATAACTGCAACACACATCTGGAACATTTGAAACAATTGAAACATACATATGCAACGTAGGGGAGGGGAAGGCTGGGGCCGGTCGATTCTAGCCGTCGGGTAGGAGCCGGCAGCGGCGCACGAGCCCCACTGCCCTCGGCAACGGGCTTGGCTCGCTAGGCGGCACACAAGCACTAGTGGCACGTGCCACGAACAACAGCACCACCAGCACTAGTCTTGGCCCGGCCAGGCGGGTGGCGCACATGACGGGCCACGCGAGCACCACCAGCCTATGTGGTCTTGCACTCAGGACAAGGATAATGAAGGAATACAATATTCCTATCTCTTAATCCCCCTCTTCAACGAGGCTATGAACTACGTACCCTTGACAACCTGGTATCATGTTCCATGCCTTCCTCGCCACAGATCTCCACCACGACATCGTTGCCACCTCGCTCCGCGTCTGTCCCAACCTTGCCTAACCACGCAACCACCATGGGCAACAATAGCACCAACGCCACTCTCAATGCCATACTTGACACCCTCAACGCGACGATCAAGTCGCTATAGGGCGCCGTTGGGACAACCTCCCAGTGTCAGGATGAATCCTTCCCTGACTTCTTCCTCAAACGAGTCCATCGTGGGGGAACACCACAAAGATCACCCTCCATGGTTCCAGAAACTGGGTTTCCCACAATTCAACGGCAAGTCCAACCTCGTCGCCTTCATCAATAGTTAAGTCCTATTTTTACCAGTAGGCAAAGGTTCATGGAGAAAGTGTGGATGGCCTCGCACAACATTGAGGACAGGGCACAAATGTTGTACATCCAAGTCCAGCAAGACGAGGGTACTCCGTCGTGGCCGCGCTTCACCAAGCTCCTTCACCTGCACTACGGACTACCCCTGCGCTCTATACCCCTCAACGAACTAGCGGCATGCAAGCGCATCGACTCCATCATCGAGTATCAAGACCGCTTCTAGGCGCGGTCATCTCTCGGTGGCCTAAGATGGTATTGTCGCCGTTAGGCTCTAAATGCCACTCAAACTCGATGTCGAGGTTCACAACCCCCACTCTCTAGTCACCGCCATGAGCCTGCCATGCAAATTGTAGTGCGTGCGGTCCCCGGTGTTGTGCCACACCTCCTCCACCCTAAGCATGTGCCTCATCAATGCCTCGCCCTGCGCGCTGAACACCACGCCACCAAGTCCAGCAACGGCCACCGGAGTCTTCAAGTCAAGCACTTGTCCTAGGTTGAGGAGGAACGATACTGTCTCGGACTCTGCTACAATTGGAACGAGAAGTTTGGGCACAGCCACAACAAGGTTTGTCAACACATCTTACTACTGGATAGAGCTGACGAAGACAGGATCATACGTTGGCACCTCCACGCCGTCCTCACCGTGCTACAGCAACATCAGTTCTTCAAGCGCTCCAAATGTGCTTTTGGGGTCACCACCATCTCCTACCTTAGCCACATCATATTGATTGGCCCCAACCACACCCAGCGCGTGCGGTCCGGGGGTTCCTCAGCTTGGTGCGCTACTATCGCAAGTTCATCAAGGCCACAACAATCCTCCACCAACGCCTCGCAACAATCCTGCAGCACCAATGGTTGGGGAAGCTTCTTGGCTTCAACTTCTCCATCGAGTACAAACCAAGTGCCATGAACATGGTTATCGACGACCTCTCCAGCTGCCTGCCGTGACACCAACATGGGCGTTGACTTGGCTATCTCGACGCCCTGGTTAAACTACATCGAGCACCTATAACATGCCTAACACTTTTTATTTTATCCCACTATCGTGGCCATCTAAGATGAGATATTGCATCCGCATGGCACCCTGGTCCCTGGTCGACGCCATGGTGGTGTTCGACAACCGCTCTACATACCGCCAGCATGTCCTCTCCTTTTGACAGCCATTGAACACAACGAGGGCATCTAGCACACCTCCACCGCGACTTCCATGTCCACCAACACGCGCCAAGTGGCTCATGACCACATCCGCACACATGTGACCTACTAGTGGTACAAGTCGAAGCACCTCGACCCGGTCGGCCTCCTCATGCCCCTACCGGTGCCTGCATCAGTCTAGACCAACATAGGCACCAAACTCAACTTGACGACGACATCCCACTTGTACCCCTAATGATTCACTGATGACCGTCCGCACCAACAGCTCCACTGTCTTCCTAGGTTGAGTACATCTACAATACAACATACCAGACTTCACTCTGTGACACCCTGTTCTGCACGGTTTATAGCTAGGATCCTCCGACCATTCACTCCTACGAGCTTGGCGAGACATGCATGGCCGCCATGGCGCAAAACATCGCAAACAAGGTCGTCCGCTACTAGCAAGAATAGGCATAGGCGGTCCAATAACCGCTGCTTGGCGAGACATGTGTGCCCCCCATGGCGCAAAACATGGCAAAAAGGGTCGTTCGCTACTAGCAAGAACACGTATAGGTGGTCCAATAAGCGTTGCTACAATAAGCATCATCAAGCTATCTCCTATGCAGTCGCGACTAGTTTGGTGCTCCATCTCCGGCATCGCACCCAACCATCCTTTACCCATGTCACTAAGGGAAAGCAAACCCCACTTCTTCGAGCCCTACCGCATCACCAACGCCATCGTGGTCCACCTGGCTCTAACTCCACGTGGGAAGATATGGACACCATCGAGCGTCATCCATCATTCACTCGAGGACGAGCTACTCATCGAGGGACAGAGATGTCATGTAAGGTCGTGCCTACTCCAGAAGGCAACATGCCAAAGACGTGCATAGGACCGCTAAAGGCATGTTGTAGGCACGGTCACCGAGCATGAGTCACGTGCTGGAAGGCAAGGCCAATCATGGCCTTAGATGTAGCACTGAAAGAACACAAGGTCAATCAAGGCCTTAGATGTAGGAGAATTTACCTCGGGCCAATTAAGGCTATGAGCCTATTTAGTCTTGTACCAACACAAGGTTAATCCAGCAATAACAATATTCCTATCTCCTAATTTCCTTCCTCAACAATAGTGTGTCGAGGGCTAAAACCTCACTCTAACACCACGGATCAAGGCTATGACCACGGCCGGCCCTCCAGGCGAGACTAGAATGCTCCAAAAAAAAAACATGTGTACATCTATTATCTCTTATTAGTTTGGGTGCTAAGCTAAGGATACTTATCTAGCATGCATGCAATACCTTTTTTTTCTAGCAGCATACACTTTCAAAAAAAAAAAAAAAAAAAAAAAAAAAAAAACCATTACCTTTTTTCCTAGCAGCATACACTTCCAAAAAAATACCACATTACCTTTTTTCCTAGGAGGATACTCTTTCAAAAAAAATACCATTAACTACTAAACGCTTAAATTTGTAGAAGACATGTGCGGTTTAGAAATTGAAAACTAGCCCAAAAGCAAATACTCTACAAGGCATATTACAGTGTGCAGCCGCATGGCATGAAAAAAAGAATAATTGGTGCACACGTGATGGTTGCTCCTTGGCTGTTGGCTCGTGGCCTCTCGGTCAAAAGTGCACCGACACGCTGCTACGTATGAACATACTACTGGTACACCGTATACAGACGGGCCCCTGCCGTATGAATTACGTAGCTGAGTTCGAGCTACCCTAGACCTTGATGCCCTTGACATCTTGTGCGTAAAAGCAAGATGTTGCCAAACTCATGCAAAAAGAAAAGCTATTAGAATAAATGAGCAGAAGAAGCGACACAATAATAGAGACACCACAATCTTCACTTCCAATTAAAAATAAAAATGCAGTTCACAAGGTTTAAAGATCGGTTGAAAGTGCTTACTGACCAAACTTATCATTTTAAAGACCACAGCATGTAGTTTGTTGTAAGCAATATAGGCCACGATAAAATATTCGAGAAAGATAATTTCCTATTCTATGATGAAATAGAAATCGTAAGTGTTACCCTAGCTATCACAATTCACAAGAGTAAGCTCTAGATACAATTCAATAAAAAACACTATGACATCACCCAAACGGTTACACAAGATAACATTGATACAATGTAAATAATACGAGTAACCTACTAAGAGTTGAAACCCAAGGAATGAGAATTGTTCCAATTGAAAAAAAAAATTATAGATTAATGTGACTCATCAACAGGAGGAAGGGGAGGTAACTTAACCATATTCTTGATTTAGGGTGACCATATTCATCTATACCTCCTACCAAACACAATATTTACTGGACCAGGCAACCAAACAAGTGGGCTTGCACCACTTCGGGCAGGTTGTGGCTGGCCTAGGACAGGCCGGCTGGCCGAGCCGCCCTCAGCCACATTTCCAAACAACCCTAAGCTCCAAACCCATGGCTGCTCTCTTAAGATTGGATGGCTGTGGCTAAAAGAAATGATCCAAGTTGACCTTGCTCTCTGTCCCCCCATTTCAAGTTCACAAATCTGTCCACACTTCCTTCTCTATATCCAGTGGGCAATGGTGCTGGAACCTTAGCTGATCTTGCAAAAGTTTTTTGTTTTAGTTACAAAAGAAGAGCAAAGAGGACTGTTCTTGATCCCTCACTAATCATGCCTAGGTCTTCAACATCTAAGGTGCTTTGACAGTAGGCGATATCACTGAATACATTGCCCTTCAGACATCATTTCAGAGGTGATTTTGCAACCAGATGCGTCAGACTCATGTTTTTGGCAGCTTTCTAGGGATGGGATATACTTGGCAACATCTGCATATGCTGGTTTTTCAGGGTACTATTTGTTTCATACCATGGGAGAGGATACAGAAGATTTGGGCACCAGGCAAGTGTAGTTCCTGCATGTGGTTAGTAGCTCGAAACAGGTGTTGGATGGCCGATCGACTAGCAAGATGAGGGGGGCCCATCCAGAAAGAAACCCAGACTGTTACCAAGCTGAAGAGACCATTAATCTGATCACAGTCCAATTTCTTGTGTCTTTGCTCATGAATTTTGGTTCAACCTCCAGCTTGGAGTCTGCAGCACCTCAGTCTGTAACCAAAGAAGGATTATTTTGGTGATTGGTGGGAAGAATCATTGCCGATTGTAGTGCTCAAGTCAAGAGGCACCTCAATTCTCTAATCATTCTAGGTGGTGGGACCATGTGGATCCATAAGAATAGGTGCTCAAGTTAGGAAGGGCCTCAATCCAAGTGTAGCTAGGAGTCTTTTTGCTTGCTTAGCAGGGATTCACATCTTTGGAAAGGGCATGATGTATTGCTTACCCTCCTTGTCCTTGTGCCAAATATGAGTTAATTAATTATACGTGGTTAAGCTGACAGCTGTAATAGGCACAAATGTCCACCTGAAGACTTGGATGGTGTGGTGTGGGTGTGAGTAGCTTTGTATTACCCCCATTTTCTTCTTAATATAATGATACACTGCTCCTTAGGATATTCAGGGAAAAATAATTGCAGAGGCATCCCATCAGTTTCATGACAGATTAAAATGTGAACTTACTAAGAAAATTCAACATGGTAACATCTTTGCATGTAGTTAGGTGGAGGCACTGTTCATTTAGTTTGGTTTAAACAGCACTTAAACAGTAACAAAGGCCATCCATGTCATTTAGGCCCTAAACAGCAAATTAAATGACTGGATTATTTAAAACTATTAAAATCCATCTAAATAATCTAAATGGAATCAGAGTCAAACATGATAAAATGAACCAAATGGCCATTTAATTCACCATTATTCAATAGGAAATTATAACTGCCACATTGGCACCCAGCTATAATTAATAACATTGTAACTATATGAGGCCAAGTGAGATTTAGTTATCCTCCAAAAATTATCGGGTAGAATACTTTTTTTTTTTTTTTTTGCTACTCGTAAACAGATTCACACGCAAGCTCCGCAAACAATTCAGGATGCCACATCACACCATCGCCTAACCCCTTACACAGATAGATTCAATAAATATACACCACAAATTCTAATGCTCAAAGTTGAAGCGCAAAGATCGAATGCAGAGAATATTTTCCATTTCTAATCCAGGCATACAAAGAAACCAAAGAAGTCGGTTCAGATCAATAGAGAGGGGTCCACATGAAAAAGTATTTATTGGACCTGAAGGCGGAGACGGACGGGAAGTCGTTGGTGGACGCCATAACGGCGAGCGCGGCGGCTGCGAAGAAAGCCTGCGCAAGGCGTAGACCAAGGCCGGCTGGTGTCCCAGGCGCCCCAGGCGGATCCTTCATCCGCACCCCGCGTGGCTGCGCGGCGCCCTCACCCTCCCCAAGGGCCTGCGCCGCCGCGGCCGGCGCCGGCGGCGGCGCTTCCACGGGGTGCACCGCCGGCCGGCTAGCCCGCATCGCCTCCGCTTCCGCTGCGCTCGATCAGCAGCAGCACACCGGCATCTGATCTTTTCGGAGGACTGGTAGGATTAGGAATCGGGGGATCCGGGTTTTGGGAGATTCGCTGTGGGATGGGGGAGGGGTTGGAATGAGGAAGAGAAGTCCGGACGAGCACGCGGACATACGATCGCTGTCTCTCTCTCTCAACGAGCCTTTTTCATACATCAGCAGTCCCTAAAAAGATACAGCGTACCTCTATATATCACAATGAAATGGTACTCCCCCGTCCCAAGTCATTCTAAAAAATGCCGACAATTATATATTAAAATATATTAATATTTATACTAATTGATTAAGATATCGTCGGAAAGATCTTTAAGTCTAGTTTTTTAACAAAATTATTTAAAATATAAATGCTTGCATATTTTTCTACAAATTAAGTCAAACTTTTGTGAAAAACCTAAAACGACACTTATTTTGGGACGAAGGGAGTACGTTTGTTTTTGCCTTCACGTTCCTTCCATTTTATCTTTTATTAATGGTGTCAAACTGACGTAGCAAAAGTTTAAAATAACCTCATATCTGAACACAATGGCATCTCGGTTCCATACTCATCCCCTTTTTCACTTATCTTTTTATTTTCTCTCTAGTTTTCACTAGGCTGGGCACTACACAATGGCACGTCGGTCCCATACTCATCCCTTTCTACACTTATATTTTTATTTTCTCTCTCCTTTCCAATGGGCTAGGCAGCATTTGCACGGTCCGCCTGACGCGCGGACGTGCCCTTCTGGCCCCTACCCGCTTGCCATGGCCAGCAGCCACGAGACCTCCAACACCGCCCGGCCCTGCTCGCCCAGCCCCGCGAGCTCCGACAGCCAAAGCTGTGCCCCTTGCCCCCCAGCTCTGACCTCCAGCGCCGCATGCCCGCTCGCAAGCTGGAGAGGGTCTTCATCGAGGGCTGTGCCTATGTCAGTGTTAACGGTCCTTATTGCACACTTTTTGCCACCAACTTTATAATAAAATAAGTCTATGTGAAGACGGGCTAGATTCGCACATGACCAAGCAGACGCAGAGAGAATTGCTAGCATAGTGGCACAACCTAGGTAATAACATATAGATAGTGTTTCTCTGCTCCTCGTTTATCAGCTAAATATATATGATAGTGTTGACGGTAGATAATTGTTATTTTTAAACCGTCAACGTAGCAAGAGAAAGGACTAAAACATGTTTACCTACTAGATATAGGGGTTACACTGACAGAATTTCACGAGTTTTGGTGATAGTTTATTTCAGCAGGGGGTTATCAGAAAAGAACCAAAAGATGTCCACATGTCAAGATTACAAAGAGAAAAGACCGAACACGTGTTAAAAAGATTACATAGGCCGGGGCGGCCGCCCGTGGCGAGGGGCGGCGCCTCCCCACCTCAACCAATCAAAGTTGAGTCTCGTGGATTATGCCTCCACCGACTTTGAGGATCAATAATAATCGTCCATTTAGGTCGGTTTGATCCGAGGGTTGTCGTGCATTCTAGAGGGCTATATATTCGTAACCTCCGGCCCGGGAGAAACCCCAATTCCATTCAATTCAAGAGTTCATTATCTCATCCGAAGAATTTCATTCTCTCATCTCAAGAATTCGGAGAAGCTAGAGCCACCATCTCAATTAGAGCTCCATAGTTTAGTAGCATAGCTACATAGGAATGGATCTAGAGGGAATCAAGCCTAACTTGGAGTCCGAATCTGTCGGAGTTCTTGGTAATTTTCCTCTGCGTTCTTGTAATATTCATCATTGTTCTTACTACTATAAATAGTACTTTATTCTATTCTATTATATCGAAATTGACTTTGCTCTACTTGATTATATTCTCAATTATATTGTTCGTAGTTTGCTTTGATTATATGTTTAGCATAGTTGGACTAGAATTATGTTTATGCATGGGATCGTGTAGCGCTTGCTCATTAGATTGATGGGTGATTGGTAAATATTTGTATGCGTGATGGCTAGACCGTATTTATCGCAAGCGATTGCACCCTATATTCCGGATCGTGAGGTATATTGTGGGAGTGACAGTCCTGTTAAGTCCTTTGTATTCCTTCTTTGACATGTCATAGATTATCAGAAAAGAACCAAAAGATGTCCACATGTCAAGATTACAAAGAGAGAAAGACCGAACACGTGTTAAAAAGATTACATAGGCCAGGGGCGGCCGCCCAGGTGGCAGGGGCGGCCGCCTCCCCACCTCAACCAATCAGGTTGAGTCTCGTGGATTATGCCTCCACCGACTTTGAGGATCAATAATAATCGTCCATTTAGGTCGGTTTGATCCGAGGGTTGTCATGCATTCTAGAGGGCTATATATTCAGAACCTCTGGCCCTGGGAGAAACCCCAATTCCATTCAATTCAAGAGTTCATTATCTCATCTGAAGAATTTCATTCTCTCATCTGAAGAATTCAGAGAAGCTAGAGCCACCATCTCAATTAGAGCTCCATAGTTTAGTAGCATAGCTACATAGGAATGGATCTAGAGGGAATCAAGCCTAACTTGGAGTCCGAATCTGTCGGAGTTCTTGGTAATTTTCCTCTGCGTTCTTGTAATATTCATCATTGTTCTTGCTACTATAAATAGTACTTTATTCTATTCTATTATATCAAAATTGACTTTGCTCTACTTGATTATGTTCTCAATTATATTGTTTGTAGTTTGCTTTGATTATATGTTTAGCATAGTTGGACTAGAATTATGTTTATGCATGGGATCGTGTAGCGCTTGCTCATTAGATCGATGGGTGATTGGTAAATATTTGTATGCGTGATGGCTAGACCGTATTTATCGCAAGCGATTGCACCCTATATTCCGGATCGTGAGGTATATCGTGGGAGTGACAGTCCTGTTAAGTCCTTTGTATTCCTTCTTTGACATGTCATAGGTTATCAGAAAAGAACCAAAAGATGTCCATGTGTCAAGATTACATAGAGAGAAAGACCGAACACGTAAAATCTCCACATGGCATAGGCCAGGGGTGGCCGCCCAGGTGGCAGGGGCGGCTGCCTCCCCACCTCAACCAATCAGGTTGAGTCTCGTGGGTTATGCCTCCACCGACTTTGAGGATCAATAATAATCGTCCATTTAGGTCAGTTTGATCCGAGGGTTGTCGTGCATTCTAGAGGGCTATATATTCAGAGTCTCTGGCCCCGGGAGAAACCCCAATTCCATTCAATTCAAGAGTTCATTATCTCATCTGAAGAATTTCATTCTCTCATCTGAAAAATTCAGAGAAGTTAGAGCCACCATCTCAATTAGAGCTCCATAGTTTAGTAGCATAGCTATATAGGAATAGATCTAGAGGGAATCAAGCCTAACTTGGAGTCCGGATCTGTTGGAGTTCTTGGTAATTTTCCTCTACGTTCTTGTAATATTCATCATTGTTCTTGCTACTATAAATAGTACTTTATTCTATTCTATTATATCGAAATTGACTTTTCTCTACTTGATTATGTTCTCAATAATATTGTTCTTAGTTTGTTTTGATTATATGTTTAGCATAGTTGGAATATTTATGCATGGGATCGTGTAGTGCTTGCTCATTAGATCGATGGGTGAATGATAAATATTGTGTAGGCGTGATGGCTAGACCGTATTTATCGCAAGCGATTGCACCCTGTATTCCGGATCGTGAGCTATATCGCGGGAGTGACTGTCCTGTTGAGTCCTTTGTATTCCTTCTCTCGGGTATAGGTCTAGCAGAATACCCGTATTACAAGTGATTGTTGTGTTCTTGATCTTCTTTGGTAATATCACTATGTATAGATATAATCTTTTTCCACCATTTACTAGATATTCTTGCACTAATCATTGTATTGACTTTATAGTTAGAACTAGATGATACCCGCGCGTTGCTGAGGGAATATCTTCTATAACTTAAATAAAAGGTTTTTTATTTTTCTAAACAAATTTTAGTATCAAAATATTATGAAAAACAATAATGTATCTTCAGTAAAGTTCAATGGAGATACAAAAGAATACTGATATACGCAAAAAGAGTAAGACATAATACTCACGTCTAATCAGTAAAAACACATTCTGCACTTTCACACAGGTATGTCTCAGTTTCCTAAAGATCGCGATGGTAGTCTAACTTTTATATAAAAAAAGCACACATAGATACTAACAGGCTCCATCTATTATCAACTCTGGGACCTACCTGAAGAAAACTACCTTACGGAGTGTTGGCCAAAACCATCCATCATCTACTAACGCAAGGACGCAGGCGAAGCTTCGCATACTGCCGCTGGAGTTGGGAATGGGAGATCTGCCCCTGGCGAGCGGTGGCAAGCGCGGCGATGGGGCGAAGCTTCGCAGGAACCACTGCGCATGGCGAACCAGCAGGGCACAGGCCGACAGAGGTGATGTAGAGCCCTGAACATCCATTTTCTTCTTCGGCAGCCTTGGGTATTCTGGGCACGAGCCTCATTGTGACTGCTGATCAGCAGGAGAAGCTCGGCGACTGCGGGGGCGCGATGCCGGGATACGAGCTGTCGAGCGGGATTCGGAACATTCGAGGGAGAAGGGAGCAGGATGCGCGGCGATTGTGTAGTGGAACCGGATGGGAGTTATTTAACAAAACTGCAACCACGGTGGATCATTTTCTACTGCATTCATTTGCGGTGGCGGTTGCAGTTTCCATTCTTCTGCATTTGTTGTAGCAGAGGAAACGATGAGGCATGCTCGGTGGAAGGGAAAGAAAGAACGGGTCATAGACGAAGGGGAATGCATGCATGGGCCAAAAGTGAAGGATGATGTTGAGGGCCGAGGAGAAGTGGATGATGTGGCTTAAGGAGATGCTAGAGAATTGTGCTAGTGGGCATTAGCTTTATAGGAGTTTAAGATAACTTAGGATTATATTCTAGATCGTCCTAGTCCATGCTAGTGTTATAAACTTAGAGTACTTTATTTAGATGATTATCATTATTTTATGTGGCTATAAGCTCTCATTTATCCCTTGTCATTTACTATTCGTTCTATATTTTATGTGACACTTACCCCGTATGAGAAGATAGATAAAGACAAGATTAAACTCTCCATTATCACATGTGTAGTGCTCATTGTTTACAGTGGTAAAATTATAAATAACGGTACCTGAATTACTCCCGGTTAAAATGCTACGATGATATTTTCTGTGCGCTTGCGAAAATCCTTTTATTCTAGTCATGCATAAGAAATGTCAACAAGCATTTTTGGCACCGTTGCCGAAGACGGTTGAAAGCCAATGGATAATGAGCATCACTGCATCCACTAATGTGATTGAGCAAACCTGTTCTACTAATCCTTCTCTACAAGATTACCCTACTAACCCACTAAATAGGCATAACTCACTCGTCCTGACTCCGATTTAAGCGATCCAACTGGCCACACGAAGCTATCAACGAGACCCCATCCACTCACCAAATCTCAGCCTAATTGGCCTAGGTTTAGGGGTGGCCGCCCTCCAAGGTCAGTCATCCTTGACTGGGCTCCGACCGAGCCCATCTTTGGTCAGCGGTGCAATAACTCGCGGGAGGTCGGTTTAGGTGGGGGTTTGCCACGTTCACTGTACCTGGACACAGGGGAGGTCGGTTTGGGCATTTAGGAGGGGAATATTCCATGCATAGTCCTCCACCCTCCTATAAATAGAGGACTTCCTCCTCCTCATTCCACATACCACTAAGGAGCAACACTTCACCATATTCCAAGATGTAGAGTAGCACTAGCTTAGTTGGGAGTGAGGGAGAGAAAAGCTTGAGTTCCAGAGTAGTCCTCGAAGTCCAACACTTCTTGTATCGGTCCTCTGTGACTCAAGTACTTTCAATATATTTAACTTCTCTACATTACTAAATTTCCCTTATGGTTATCTAGTCATGCCTTAGTTCTTTACCTAAGCTTGGTCGGTATAGTGGTTCATGTTGGCGGTTCTTATTGACAATTTTATACCGCCAACTATAGGTCAAAAAGGGAGGATTATGTATTCTTATGCACATATACTTTTGCTACTGACTCAATTCCACATGTACCAGATGTTGTGACACTTTGCAGGAATGGAAACTAAGTACAGGGAATTTCAGATGAAAAGGCACCTTCCGGGAAAGCGTAAAACCAAGCAAAAGAAGGAAGTGCCAATTCAGGGTCATATTGGGCCAAATCCACAACGACATGTCCAGACCCAATAGCAAACCGACCCACTGAGGCCTGTCGACAACCGACATCCAGGGGGGCGATCGCCCCCGCCAGGTGTCGCCTCGCGGTTGGCTTTGGCGTGTCGGTACATTGAAGCGAGGGGATGACGGTGCGCGGGTGGATTTTCCACGTTCACTGAACCTGGACGTTGTAGAGGTCGGTTTAGGCATTTAGGAGGGGAATATTCCATGAACATTCCTCCACCCTCCTCCTGTAAATAGAGGGCTCACTCCCCCCACTCTCACACACCACACATGGAGCCTCTCTCTCTTCCTCTACTTGTATCCTTTTCCTTTTAGTAGTTTAAGTAGTTGTAGCAAGGTGGAGCTCAATGTAGAGCTTGAGCAACTTGGTGATCTTTGGTATGAATAATCTCCATTCAAGTCTTCATTTTGTTCTTGTTCTTATTTTATCTATATAGCTATGCTTATGAACTAGAGCTAAGTTCTTGTGCACATAGGACTTTATGCTATTTCATTCATACTTACATGTTAGACATAGAGCTAAGTTGAGGTGATGAGTTGTATCTTAATTTAGTCTTGGTCAATGTTGGTTTGCAGGATCGACGTCCGTAAGGATGCTCTAATAGAGGGACCCTGATAAAGACGGTGCTCCCTGTACGACGCTAGAGTAGTAGTCGCTAGTGTAGATGTGGTGTCTAGACTAGATGCTACCTTCATTTGCCTCGTTCTCATACGGTTGAGGGGTAGGCGGCAGGTGGTGACAGCCCTGTCCGTCCCTTGTATCCCCCATGTCTGGGTTCGGCGTAGAGCTATAGGCCTGGATCGCTTGGCAGACTAGGTGTGCTCCGGTGCTCGAAGCAAGTCGATATAGACCTTAGCTATCTTAACTTAGAATCTCTGACCCTATATAATAGACATTTATTTATATGATCTCCACTATCATAACATAGCTATGCCTGCTCCAGTTAGGGTTTCTTTATTCTTTCTTTTATCTTTATCCTTGAGTTGGGCCCGAGTGTGTGTGTCAAGTTATCAAAATACCTATCTTGTTTACCCCTGTTATGGACTTTGGTCTATTAGGCAATCATGTTATCTTGTCCATGTCTCTTTTAGACTCTTTTACACCATGCCTTTTTTTGGGAAAATATAAATAACGATACCCCGAATACTTCCGGGTGAAATGCTACAACGGTATTTCCGTGCACTTGCGGACTTGTTCTGTAAATGCTACAGAATACCAGTAGGTATGTCTTGTTGTTGTTGCTAAGGACTTTGCAATCCTAGTGATGACGTTAAGAAACGCCAACAAGTATTTCGGCGCTTCTTCGGGAAGGCACTCGGTTAAAAGATTTTATTAGGGCATGTTCATGATAGCTTGCTTGTGTTGTAACCATTGCTCATAATAGAAAAAATATTTATTTTATAAAAAATATTTATAAAACTATTTTAAAAACTTTTTTGTTCATTTCTAAAAAAATATTTTTATACAAAAAATGTTTATTTGAAATTAAAAAAAAATACAAGTTATGAGTTATTATTTTCATAAAACCAAAATATAAATATTTTCTTTTCATAAAAAAATATATTTTATATAATTTTAAAAATCTTGGTTTGTTCTTTAAAGTTCTCGCATGAAGCATGTTTCGGTTTGAAGTATGGTTGTTCCGGGATCATATCTTCATAGGCTTTTTAATTTAAGCATGGAGCTTAGATTAAATTGGCTACCTTGATTAAGCGACATGTCTAATTATTGTTCTCGAAACCTGTTACATGTGATCTTTGATTAATAAACTAGGCCAAAAAAATTATTTCTCGAAAAAAGAGTGTTGAAGGATAAAAGTCCTCCCTTCACTAAAAAGTTTTTGAAAACCATCTAGCTCAACTTGTTGCTCTTGCATATGTTTTCCAATGAGGTAATCATGAGGGAGGTAAGACCTCTCGTGATCTATCAAACCCTAGCCATGCAGAGAAACTGCACTGCGGTGGTACAACCCGATCTCTTGGCTTTGAGTTAGCTTGGGGAGGACCCAACAAGGTGACATGTATCTTGCACTCTCATTCTTTTTGTTACCTTGCAAAAAAAGATAGTTCCTTTTCAATAAATGCAAGGATATGTGCCAGTTCGTATGCACCTTCGGTATTCTTGTCACTTACCATTTCGTAAAGATTTAAGGACATACGAAACTTGAGAACATGAGAGCGACATCAACGATGCACCTTGATGATCTTTGGTGATGGAACACACTCAAGAGGAGACCCGACCGCACACTAGACTTTTACACAAAAGTCTAAGTATGAGGAGGATGGTGATAGTGTTGCCACATGTTTCACCATACCAAGGTCATCCAAAAAAATGATGATCAATAATGGTGTCGGCTCTACCTTGCCGAAAAAAAAGAAAAAAAAAAAGAAGAAAAAAGAGTGCTAAAAAAATAAAAAATGCAAAAAAAGAGAGAAAATAAAAAAGGAAATATTAGGAGGATAGGAAAGGAGTAGGTTGGCCCAACATATAAAAAACACATATCAAAGTGCTACCCAAGTCCACCCAAATTTGTTTCGACAAGCAACAAGGGCTCACCTCCAAGCCTTTGCTACAACTATCAAGGCTCATGGCCCGAACACATTGAGACATATGTGGCCTGGCCTTATGGTTCACTCCGCGTAACCCTCATGCGACTCGCAGCAACAACTTCGATGATCAAATTCATCCATATTGCCGGTAACAACACTCGTGTATGCAAAGGTAATGTTCACCAACTCACTTTTGAATAAAAGTTGGCTAAACATTGATAAAATAAAATAAACCTTTAGTTATCTTATTCACCTTTGCAATATCTTCATCTCTCGTTGGATGAATCTTGGTAATCCTTCATGCTTCCTTCTCTATGTTGAATGCCTTGGTTTGGAAGTATTAGTCTTACATCTTTTAATTAAGCATGGTGCTTAATTTGAAGCTTTGATGTGAAATTATACTTCTATAGGTTCTTAATGTAAGCATTGTGATTAGATTAAGTTGCCTACCTGGATCAAATCAGGCATGCTGCCTAGTTTGATCTTTGAACCAAAGGTGCAAGTATAGATTTTGGTTGATCACATGGACTAACCCCCAGAATTTATCAACTCCATTGGGTAAGTCTTTGAGAAGACAACAGATAAAGTTTTGTTTGGTAAACAAAAAAAGAAGTTTAATAATAAAAAATCAATAATAAAACCTTTCAACCCCAAGTGTTTTGTCCTATTATCTTGATCACCACAAGATAAGCTTGGGGGAGGGGAACTTCCAGGCATGCTCGAAGGAGGCCATGAACCGAGAATCAGGCCATAGCATGCACAAGCTAGCAACATTCCAAGCTAATGGTAAGTCAGGAGCTAGCTTGGGGGAGGACCCCACAAAGGTAAATATCTCAAAATTCTTTGAATAAATTGATTATCTTATAGGATGACGAGATATGATTTATTCCACTCAATATATATGTGTTATAAGAATATTTAGTTCTACCCTAGTTGAGATGATGTATAGTTGCTCTGTCTTATGTCTCACCTGTACCCAGTTTATAATCGAGTTTTCTCTAAGGTTTGGGTTTATCGGCTTAAAATGTCTCATCCTAAAAACTTGAGCTAGTGGGTTGCATATGCTTGCTCTTGTCTAAGTTATTGCCTGATATGATATAGTTCCATAGACTATGCTATGACTTTGTTCTGAGTGAGACTTGACATTCGGAGTTTTTATTTCAAAAATACTCAAAACAAAAGTTCTTCAATGATTATGAAATACCTACCAAGGTCATATGACATGTTTACTCTTGCAAAACCTTTTGTCATATGCTACTTGTTTGATCATTGAGTTCGGTCAAATTGTTTGTGACCTACGTGAGATTATAGTCATGCACCCATGATTGAGATTCACTTGCACCCACCAAATAAACGCCGACTCTTACACTGAGAGTTGCGCACAACATGCACCCCTTCGTCCACCAAAAATTCCAACTCTTACACCGAGAGTTGCGCGCCATCTCCACCAAATAAAATTGCCGATTCTTACCCCGAGAATCACACATTCGTAGCCACCAAAAGTACTCCTTGCATTTCTTCATGACATGTTTTTCCATTTCAAGTTTATTATTTACTCGAGAAACATAGATGGGCAATGTAAAAAATAGAAAAAAAGAAGAAGGGAAGGTTAGTGCAATAAATCAACGGGAAAATCCATAGACTCTCGTTCAAAAAAAAGAGAAAAAAAGACAAGAGAGTTTCATTTATAGCCCGTTGTTGATGTCTATTAAGTGCAACTGAAATAAAGAAGGTTCCGCAAGCGCACAGAATATATCATCGTAGCATTTTAACCGGAGTAATCCAGGTATCGTTATTTATAATTTTACCACTGGGAAGGGAATGCACTAGATAATGAGTGATGAGCAATGCACATGCTATAATGGAGAGCTTAACCTTGTCTGTATCGATCATCTCATACAGGGTAAGTGTCACATAAAATATAGGAATGAATGATAAATGACATAAGATAAATGAGAGCATTTAGCCATATAAAATAATAGTAATAAGCCATCTCAACTTAGCACTCTAAGCTTATAACACTAGCATGGACTAGGACGATCTAGGGTATAATCCTATGTTATTCTAACTATAAAGTCAAAGCATACAATGATTAGTGCAAGAACATCTAGCAATCATGGCGGGAAAATGTTACATCTATGCATAGTGATATTACCAGAAGACTAGAGACATAGCAATGACTTCAATGTAATAGGTTTGTTCTGCTAGACCTATACTCGGAGAAGGGCTACAAAGGACTCAACAGATCATCACTCCCGCGATCTACCTCACGATCCGGAATATAGGGTGCAATCGCAGATAAATACGATATAGGCACCATGCCTACACAATATCTACCACTCACCCATTGGCCTAATGAGCAAGCGCTATACGATCCTATGCATAAACATAATTCTAGTCCAACTATGCTAAACATATAATCAAAGTAAACTAAGAACGATATAATTGAGAACATAATCAAATAGAGTAAAGTCAAGTCTCGATATAATAGAATAGAATAAAGTACTACTCATAGTATCACGAACAATGATGAATATTACAAGAATGTAGAGGGAATTACCAAGAACTCGACGATTCGGACTCCAAGCTAGGCTTGATTCCCTCTAGATCTATTCCTATGTAGCTATGCTACTAAACTATGGAGCTCTAATTGAGATGGTGGCTCAAGCTCAATTCCGATGAGAGAATGAACTCTTGAATGAATTAGGGTTTCACCCGGGGGCCAGAGCTCTCGAATATATAGCCCCCTAGGATGAACCATGCCCTCGGATCAAACCGACCTAAATGGACGATAATTATTCATCCTCAAAGGCGGAGGCGGATCCGCGAGACTCGACGTGATTGGCCGAGGTGGGGAGTCGGCCGACTCCCCCCCCGGCCGGCCGACCGGCCGCCCGCTGTGGGCCCTGGCCTTCCAGTGGTTTGCCTTCTCGGAGTCTTCTAGATTATACAATTTTACCCGTTCGGTCTTTATCTCTATGTAATCATGACATGTGGGCCTCCTTTGGTTCTCTTTCTCGATAACCCCCGCGAAATAGACAATCACCAAAACTCGTGGAATTCTCATCGGTGTAACCCCTATATCTAACAGGTGAACTCAAATTAGTCCTTTCTCTTGCTGCGTTGATGATATAAAATTGATACTTAACGACCGTCAACAAACTCCCCCAAGCTTACCTTTTGCTCGTCCCTGAGCAAAGATAGACTCAGTGATGGATCAGGAGTTGCTACAATACTTTCACTCCTCATAAGTACACATGCGTTCAAACAAGAACTCTCCTCTGGATTAGAGTGAACTATTCTGACTCAAAACTCACTCATATTACCTTTCACCATGGGGCTTGTAACTGTCACTCTGGTCTTGAGTAGTTGAAAGATAGAACACCAAGTCAAGCGCCATGTTTCTCGCTCTTTGATCAACTATTATCCCGGAGTTTTTGCAAGGTTTGAAATAAAACTCAGAGTTCCTTGTATGAACCTTTCAAGTCTCTCATTTGTGGTATTTTTGGATCCTTTCTAAGGCATGAGTAGTGTATGCCTTCTCTCTTCTCTCAAGAATATGTGGTATTTGTGGAACTAAGGCATAGTGGAAAGTGCCTTCTCTCTCTCACCCTACTTTCTAATAGGCTTATGTGGAGCTCATAGGTGGGGAGACACTCAAACTCACTTGCATATATTGCACGCTTAAGACATGGATCCAATAGGAACTAAAATAATAATAAAGTCATATGTGCATGTGAATGAGGAAATGGAATGGATGAGATGATGATAGGATGATGGTAGTATGATGGTGATAAGAAAATGATTATGAGGGGTACTCAACTGGTAAACATCTACTTCTACACTCGCTCCTTTGGGGATAACATGACTCCCTTTATTCGGAAACCTTGAAACTTCTTGAATGGAAGGACTTGGCTACTCTTTCTTTTTCTTCTTCTTTTTTTTTTAATAAGCAACCAATCCTCTGAAAATGAAACTTTAGCACAGAGTGTATAACTTGAAATGATAATGACTGAGCTTTTTATGTAGGCAATGAAACGGCAATGATTATTTCTAGATGTTCACTCCTTTAATAGGAGTAGAACCTTTTCGGATGATGTGAAATGAATGGCGTATGTATATGTGGATGGATGAATGGATGGATGCGTACTCCCCGGTAGGAGCGATAAGTGCGTATCTCCAGGGTAGAGATAGCACAATATGTGGGAAATGCGTACTCCCAGTGGTAGGAGCGGATAAGTGCGTATCTCCAGGGTAGAGATAGCACAATATGTGGTGGATATGGATCTATATGTGGGTGGTACTTCTAAAGACAGAAGTAGCATAGAATGAATATAACATTTATAAAATGGGTGCATGCTTCTGAGGACAGAAGTAGCATAGATCAATGGATGGAGAGCACATAGTATTGACTTTATCTGTGTGACTAATTCCTTATGGGTCCACAAAGATAACCACACTCAATGCCTATAAAGTCTACACTCAAACCTACAATATGATCTATATAAACAGATGGGTTTTCCTAATCTAGTAAGCATGAATATATGGCTATGGTAGGAATTTGAACTCTCATCATAAAGGAACTCATCATGCAGAATTAATATTTTCAAAGATAAATTCTCCAGAACTCTAGTATCTCTAGGAACAAGATGGACAAAGCAGCTCAAAACCTTCCCATATCATACCCGTCAACCACCTAGACTTAGATCAAGTGTTCGCTACCCACAAGTTTCAGTTTCAAAGCAAATCTCAAATCTAAACAAATTGTGTCCAAAACTCGGGAGAGTGCAAGGTTGAAAACTAGGTACTTGAAAGGAATTACTAAGCAGAGCAACTATTCATCATCTCCATGTAGAGTTTATTCTAGGGATCACTTTTAAGACAAGTTGCAAGAGCTCTCCAAAAGTAGAAAAGATAAATAAGGAAATCTTTCTCGGGTTTCTATGGTTATGCATCTTTTTTAGTTGTTTTAACAAAGCACACTTTAATAAGGCATAATTAGATAAGTTGGAAACACTTAGCTTGGCACACGGGGATGCTCTCCCCCAAGCCGGATGTTGACATAGTCTCGCCGATGTTGCCGACAGCGGAAGACGTTCTAGTCCTCCAGAGTGTTGTAGATAGTTGCTGTTGGAGACGCATTCAATTGTCGCGGGCATCACTCGACAGGGACCTGGATGTCCTTCTCGCTGTTAGCTCCTTCTTGATCCTTGATGTTCGTGAAGCTCAAATAGACAACAAAGCTTGTGGAACTAATTAAGTGTTAGTGATAAAACCTCTAGGCCTTGGTTGTCTAGAACTTTCTTAACTTAGACTTGTTCTAACAGATCACAAGAAATATTTTTATCTTTTTATTATTTAAGGAATGCGAGATAGGGAAAATAAATATGCCGAGAAATTATTATTTTTTTTGTGCCACCACAAGAAATGATTATCCACATGGGGCTTAAAGATTTTCTAGATGCAAATGCACAACATCTTTATTTTCTTTTCTAATGCAAAGATAAAAGAGTAAAGATGCAACTACGATGCTAGTAGGAAAATAAATATGCTAAGGTAAAAATGCAATGCCGGAAAGTAATGCCGATAAATACCAAGTTACCTCTTGGCGCGGCGTTCGGTGGTTTTAAGTCCTCCGAACAGGACTTGTCATGTTCGCTCATTTTTCAAGGGGCGCATTGGCTGGCGCCTTGGATGATGTCGCCTCGTGTGTAGGAATTGATTCTGATTTTGCTTTTACCTTCCACACCTTCTTTGTTGGAGAGGATGACCTTGAGGAGGAAGCTTCTTGGACCACTTGTTTCTCTTCTGGTAGCACCTCTTCGGGTTCTTCTACAATGTTCTTCTCTTCTGGGTATTGATCTTCATATCTTGACACTTCTCCCTCATAGTCAGCCCATCCATCTGTAATGATGTTCTTCTTGTTCTGACGACGGGTACGCTGCCTTCTCCTTGCTCCTTGTTCTTCTTGGGCTCCTCGATTATATAATTATTGTTGAAGTAGCGGCGTACCTTCTCGGGAAAGTGGAAATGGATCTCTCCCTGTTCCAATATAGATGATAGCTCGTGGTGTTCGGAATGGTCTTCCTAGGATGATTGGAGGATCGTAGTCATCTCCCATGTCAATGACTAGGAAGTCTGTAGGGACATAATGGTCATCTATCTGGATGAGGACATCCTTCACTTCTCCTTCGACGAAGCGGAATGTCTGATCTGCCATTTGTAGCTGTGCATAGGTGGGCTCCAAAGGCATAGTGCCATATAGATACTCATAGGTTACCTTGGCCATGATGTTGACGCCCGATCCGGTGTCACAGACAGCTTTATTGAAAGAGCTTCTGTTGATGGAGCATTGAATGGTTGGGACACCTGGGTCATCCTTCTTGATCAGACGTGGGGACCTGAGTAAGTGGTCATGCTCACTGTGGACTGCAGTGACCATCCTCACTGTCTCCGTCTTCTTGGTCTTCTTGTTCTTGTTCTTGCTCTTCTTAGCTGGGTTCTTCTTCTTCTCACTGTTCTGCTGATGAGGGTGTGCTGGGAACTGCAGCACTCTGTTCTTGAAGAAGAAGGTTTCTCGCTTGCCCTTGATGTTGAAGATGATCTTGGCAGTGTTGGCATACATGATGGCTCCAGCAGTGTTCAAGAATGGTCGTCCCAAAATGACAGGGGACCTTTCATCACTGCCTGTATCCACTACCACGAAGTCTGCTGGAACATACGAGTTGCCTACTCATACACATATGTCTTCAAGTACTCCCAAAGGGACACGGAGTGACTGTTCTGCAAGCTATAAGCACATAGTTGTGTATGCTAAGGGGCATCTGAATAGCTTCTAATATATCACTCTTGGCATGATGTTGATGCTTGCACCGAAGTCACAGATTGCCTCATTAAAGTTAGTACTTCCAACGGAGATCGGAATGACTGGTCTCCCCGGATCGCCCTTCTTGATTGCGTAGTTGAGTCAATCCATGACCCCTTCGATGGATCACTCCGGCTATCTTCTACATTGAATATATCAACAAGATTTGCAGTCTCGAGCTCTTCGGGTTGTCCCGCCGCTTACCTTGGCCGACGGGAGGGAGCAAGGTTAACAAGCCGTTGCACCCGCGACTCGAGTATCTTGTTGAAGCCGAGCCGACTCTTGATGGCATTGGAAAAGCCATCCATCCTTGCCGAGTGTCTCTAGGACCTTGTCATTTGATGTCGCTTCTTGGACAGATTGTCCATCATCTTGCCTTGATTCAAAGACTAACTCTCTCAAAGGCGGCCGGTTGTAATTATTGTAGGAGGAGCCGTTACCTTGATAGTTGCCGAATAATTGCACGAGTAGTTAGGCCTCGCCGTTGATTCCAACCTTGATTCTGCTCGAGGACAATAGTAATTATTATTGTTGTTGTTATTGAGGTAGTTCACGTCCTCCTTCAGCCGCGCTAGCACCCGTGTGCCCGTCTCTCCACACTCTTCACATGTCATGCGAGCATCATGTATATGCATGACTTCTTTCTTCTCGGGGCTCTCTCATCGAGCCTCTTCATTAGCAAATCCATTTTGGCGACAAAGATGTCTACCTCTTTCACTGTGCATTCCTCCACCTCTCTTGCGGTCCGAGTTCTTTCTTCACTCCAACCTTGGTTGGATGCCATCTTCTCCACAAGAGCCGTGGCTTGAGGAATAGTGAGTGATAAGAATGCACCTCCAAGCGAAGATCCATCGTCTCACGTGTGCTTGTTGCTAAGCCCATTGTAGAATGTCTCGCATAAGCAGCCAATTCTCCATGCCATGATGAGGACACTCGAGGATGTAATCTTGAAAGCGCTCCCAAGCTTCGGGACAGCCTCATCATGGTGTTGCCGAAAGCTTGATATCTTCCCACGAAGAGCATTTGTCTTGCCCATGGGGAAGAACTTCGCCAAGAAATTGGTGGAACATAGTGCCCACGTAGCATTCTTTTCCTTATCGGCGTAGAACCACGCTCGCTCTCCCCAAGAGTGAGAATGGGAAGAGGCGAAGTAGTATAGCATCTCTCGGGGACATCCTTGATAGTGAATGTGCTACATATCTCCGGTAAAGTGTTGGAGATGAGCACTAGCATCTTCATGGGCCTTCCCACGTAACCGGCTTGCTTGCACCATGTTGATTAGCGCAGCTTGAGCTCAAAAGCTCCTTCAATGTCCGCAGCTGGTCCAAGCGAATGTTGTCCGTAGTTGAGCCGAGAACTCGCGAAGTGACTTGTTCGCCATGGCTTCAAACGCCGGTGTCAAGTCTCGCACGAAAGGTTGACTTTCTCGCTTTCGACAAACTTGCAAGTTGAGTTGATGATGATGATGATTGATTGGTCTTCTTCAACTCCGCTCCGGCTTTCCCGAATAAAGCTTCGGATCGTCAATATAATTATCGTGAAGAATTGTCTTTTTCATACATTACCCCGCATAAGATATAAAATAGACGAAAAGGCAAGGGCAAGGTGTATGAGTAGAGAATGGTGACGTGCTCAATCTCATTATGTAGTGCAATGCTACTCATTATCCATTGGCTTTCAACCTTCCCCAACGGCGCCAAAAATGCTTGTTGATGTCTATTAAGTGCAACCGAAATAAAGAAGGTTCCGCAAGCGCACGTAATATATCATCGTAGCATTTTAACCGGAGTAATCCAGGTATCGTTATTTATAATTTTACCACCGGGAAGGGAATGCACTTGGATAATGAGTGATGAGCAATGCACATGCTATAATGGAGAGCTTAACCTTGTCTCGTATCGATCATCTCATACAGGTAAGTGTCACATAAAATATAGGAATGAATGATAAATGACATAAGATAAATGAGAGCATTTAGCCATATAAAATAATAGTAATAAGCCATCTCAACTTAGCACTCTAAGCTTATAACACTAGCATGGACTAGGACGATCTAGGGTATAATCCTATGTTATTCTAACTATAAAGTCAAAGCATACAATGATTAGTGCAAGAACATCTAGCAATCATGGCGGGAAAAGGTTACATCTATGCATAGTGATATTACCGAGAAGACTAGAGACATAGCAATGACTTCAATGTAATAGGTTTGTTCTGCTAGACCTATACTCGGGAGAAGGGCTACAAAGGACTCAACAGATCTGTCACTCCCGCGATCTACCTCACGATCCGGAATATAGGGTGCAATCGCAGATAAATACGGTATAGGCACCATGCCTACACAATATCTACCACTCACCCATTGGCCTAATGAGCAAGCGCTATACGATCCTATGCATAAACATAATTCTAGTCCAACTATGCTAAACATATAATCAAAGTAAACTAAGAACGATATAATTGAGAACATAATCAAATAGAGTAAAGTCAAGTCTCGATATAATAGAATAGAATAAAGTACTACTCATAGTATCACGAACAATGATGAATATTACAAGAATGTAGAGGGGAATTACCAAGAACTCCGACAGATTCGGACTCCAAGCTAGGCTTGATTCCCTCTAGATCTATTCCTATGTAGCTATGCTACTAAACTATGGAGCTCTAATTGAGATGGTGGCTCGCTTCTCCGAATTCGATGAGAGAATGAACTCTTGAATGAATTAGGGTTTCACCCAGGGCCGGAGCTCAATATATAGCCCCCTAGGATGAACCACAGCCCTCGGATCAAACCGACCTAAATGGACGATAATTATTCATCCTCAAAGGCGGTGGAGGCAGGATCCGCGAGACTCGACGTGATTGGCTGAGGTGGGGAGTCGGCCGACTCCCCCCCTGGGTCGGCCGACTGGCCAGCCTGCCAGGTGGGCCCCAGCTTCCAGGGTTTGCCTTCTGGAGTCTTCTAGATTATACAATTTTACCCGTTCGGTCTTTATCTCTATGTAATCATGACATGTGGGCCTCCTTTGGTTCTCTTTCTGATAACCCCCTGCAGAAATAGACAATCACCAAAACTCGTGGAATTCTGTCAGTCGAAGGTAACCCCTATATCTAACAGGTGAACTCAAATTAGTCCTTTCTCTTGCTGCGTTGACGATATAAAATTGATACTTAACGACCGTCAACACCCGTACTCTTCCTTTATATTTTGTCATCATCATCCACCCAATAAAGAGAGTCATGAGTCATGATGCATGGAGTACACAAAAATATTTAAACTTAGGAACCATCTTTCATTCCAAACACTTGCACATCTCAATCAAAGTGTATGACTTGTATCACCGTATGGTTCGGTTTTTGACTTTACAATATATGTGATGCAAGTATGCCAACTATCATACCTTCCCAAAACTCCACTCAAAAGCCTTAGTGGTAGGTTATGAAAAAGGCAAATTCAAAAAGTACACATTGAGCGATCGAAAGGATCATTTTAGGAACTTGTTTTCTTTTCAAAAAAAATCAAAACCTTCGGAAAGATGGTCAACTTTGGGACAATCAATAAGCAAATGTCTGTGAATCTATTCTATCTTGCAAACACCCAAGACTGGATAAAGCTAATAAGCCCCATTTGTTCAAGATAATAGCAGGGTGGATAAGCATGCTGATTCATTCAAATTTTAGTTGAAAACTTTCTTATACATTTGGTACACTTGAGATATGAACGACATTGCAGCAACTCCTGATCAACAACCTAAAGCCCAGACTTTGCTCGGGACGAGCAAAGGGTAAGCTTGAAGGATCATGTTGGTGGTTCTTATTGACAATTTTATACTGCCAACTATAGGTCAAAAAGGGAGGATTATGTATTCTTATGCACATATACATTTGCTACTGACCCAATTCCACATGTACTAGATGTTGCGACACTATGCAGGAAAGGAAACTAAGTACAAGGAATTTCAGATGAAAAGGCGCGTTCTGGGAAAGTGTAAAACCAAGCAAAACAAGGAAGTGCCAATTCGGGGTCATATTGGGCCAAATCCACAACGACACATTGATCCAGGCCTAATAGCAAACCAACCCACTAAGGCCTATCAACAACCGACATCCAGGGGGGCGATCGCCCCCGCCAGGTGTCGCCTCGCGGTTGGCTTTGGCGCGTCGGTACATTGAAGCGAGGGGATGACGGTGCGTGGGTGGATTTTCCACGTTCACTGAACCTGGATGCTGTAGAGGTCGGTTTAGGCATTTAGGAGGGGAATATTCCATGAACATTCCTCCACCCTCCTACTATAAATAGAGGGCTCACTCCCCCCACTCTCACACACCACACATGGAGCCTCTCTCTCTCCCTCCACTTGTATCTTTTTCCTTTTAGTAGTTTTAGTAGTTGGAGCAATGTGGAGCTCAATGTAGAGCTTGAGCAACTTGGTGATCTTTGGTATGAATAATCTTCATCCAAGTCTTCATTTTGTTCTTGTTCTTATTTTATCTATATAGCTATGCTTATGAACTAGAGCAAAGTTCTTGTGCAGATAGGACTTTATGCTATTTGATTCATACTTACATGTTAGACATAGAGCTAAGTTGAGGTGATGAGTTCTATCTTAATTTAGTCTCGGCCAATGTTGGTTTGCGGGATCGACGTCCGTAAGGATGCTCTAGTAGAGGTACCCTGATAAAGATGGTGCTCCCTGTACGACACTAGAGTAGTAGTCGCTAGCGTAGACGTGATGTCTAGGCTATAGGCTACCTTCGTTTGCCTCGTTCTCATACGGTTGAGGGGTAGGCGGTAGGTGGTGACAGCCCTGTCCGTCCCTTGTATCCCCCACGTCTGGGTTCGGCGTAGTGCTGTAGGCCGGGATCGCTTGTTAGACCAGGTGTGCTCCGATGCCCGAAGCAAGTCAATAGAGACCTTGGCTATCTTAACTTAGAATCTCTGACCCTATATAATAGACATGTATTTGTATGATCTCCACTATCATAACATAGCTATGCCTGCTCTAATTAGGGTTTCTTTATTCTTTCTTATCTTTATCCTTGAGTTGGGCCCGAGTGTGTGTGTCAAGTTATCAAAATACCTATCGTGTTTACCCCTGTTATGGACTTTGGTCTATTAGGCAATCATGTTATCTTGTCCATGTCTCTTCTAGACTCTTTTACACCATGCCTTTCCTTTGGGAAAATATAAATAACGATACCCTGAATACTTCCGGGTCAAATGCTTCAACGATATTTCCGTGCGCTTGCAGACTTGTTCTGTAAATGCTACAAAATACCAGTAGGTATTTTTGGTGTTGTTGCTAAGGACTTTGCAATCCTAGTGATGATGTTAAGAAATGCCAACAGTTCACACTTTGGCATTGGATATCTGTTCGATCGAATGCTCTAGTTATCCTATAAGGCTAGAGTGGTAACCGCAAGCGTAGACATGGTGTCTAAGCTAGTGTGTTACCTGAGTTTGTGCCCAACCCCATGGATAGTTGTGGTAGCCCCGGGGATGACAGCTCTGACCAAGCCTTTGTATTCCACCGCGTTCGAGTTGGTGTTTCGTAGAGCTTTTTGCTGGCTGACCCCGGTTACCCCTTCCTAGTCTTGTCTAGAACTGGAAAGGAACAACTACTCTAAAATTCCCTGGTATGACCGCTATATTTTACCGTCACTTAGTTATCCCTTTGGTTTGCGCTAGAATAGAACCATAGTAATGGAGGAAAAAACAGGATCTTGACCTCTCCTGTTGACCTCCCAGTTTAGCTTATCTGCTCTCCTATCTTATGAGTTCTCTTGTGTGTGTCATTTATCCAAAATTCAATCTTTATCGGTTACCCTTGCTTTAGCCTAGCCGGCATGCTATCTAGCAGATGCATGATGGTTATTTATCAACTTCTTTACCCATTGCGTCCTTGAGGATAAATATGATACCCTGAAATACTCTTGGGTGAAGGCTACAATGGTATTCATGCGCTTGCGGATTTCTCTGTGTACATTAACAAATACCAACAAGCTTTTTGACGCCATTGCCGGGGAAGCAATTGTTGTAAATATTCTGATATTTATCTTGATATCTGCTAACCTAACTGCGAGTAGCTTTTCTGGGTATATTTATATAAAAAATCATCACAAGCCTAGGGTGCCTGGTTGTTCTTGAACAATCAACTCTTCCACCACCCCGCCATCTCATAGATAGGCATATATTTTGTACACACTAACTCTATGCGGATGGAGAGATGGTCGCCGTCAAGAACAACCATCCCATCACAGGTGACGGAACGACTACATTGCACCACTCACAATTCAATCATAAATTGTGAGTGATGAATCGATCAAGGTGTATGAGAATCAACCCAAAAACATTTTATATCTTTCAAATTTATTTTCACCACTACATGTTTGCTTAATTCATCATATATCTAGTGCTTTCTTTGGGTGGCTCCTAGTCTTTGAGTTGTATTCAGGCGCCATGCCTAGTCTAGGTTGATGGCAATTTCTATCGTTATCTTCCTATTCGATGCTCTTAGTCTAGCCTCGTAGTAGATGGATGTTAAGCGGGACCATCTCATCATCATATTGTGGCTTGCCAATTGGTATGATGATATTGTTAGATGGTCCATGCTACGGGAAAAAGCTAATGCCTAGATTTGCATGCATATCACTCATTTTAAAATTTCATAGAAATCATGGCATGTTTGATTGATCACATTCATCCACCCTATTTGCATTGCCTATTTGATAGGGGCAAAAAGGACATTTCATCACTCTTCTCTCACCTCCAAAGTCAGAAATGAATATTTTAATAGGCCCAGTGTTCGTCAGCAAATTTACCAAAAATAGTGTCTTTCAGCAATCTTTCTATTTGCGGTGTCCACGCGCAAATGGAGGTCACTTTGCATGTTGTTGACGGTAGTTAAGTATCAATTTTATACCATCAACGCAGCAAGAGAAAGGACTAAAATGAGTCCACCTATTAGATATAGGGGTTACACTGACAAAATTCCACGAGTTTTGGTGATTGTCTATTTCTGCAGGGGGTGATCAGGAAAGAACCTAAAGAAGGCCCACATGTCGGGATTACATAGAGATAAAGACCAACCGGGTAAAATTGTGTATTCTAGAAGACTCTAGAAGGTGACGCCTGAAACCGGGGGCCCACCTGGCATTGACCAGGGGCGGCCGCCCCTGGCATGGAGTCGGCCGCCCCTCCCCCTCAACCAATCAGGTTGAGTCTCGCGGATTATGCCTCCACCACCTTTGAGGATGAATAATAATCGTCCGTTTAGGTCAGTTTGATCCTAGAGCTGTGGGGCATTCTAGAGGGCTATATATTCAGAGCCCCTGACCCTGGGAGAAACCCTAATTCATTCTCTATTCATTCATCTGAGAGAATTCAGAGAAGCCAGAGCCACCATCTCAATTAGAGTTCCATAGTTTAGTAGCATAGCTACATAGGAATAGATCTAGAGGGAATCAAGCCTAGCTTGAGTCCGGATCTCATCGGAGTTCTTGGTAATTCCCCTCTACATTCTTGTAATATTTATCATTGTTCGTGATACTATAAATAGTACTTTATTCTATTCTATTATATCGAATTGACTTTGCTCTATTTGATTATGTTCTCAATTATATTGTTCTTAGTCAACTTTGATTATATGTTTAGCATAGTTGGACTAGAATTATGTTTATGCATAGGATCGTATAGCGCTTGCTCATTAGATCGATGGGTGAGTGGTAAATATTGTGTAGGCGTGGTGCCTAGACCGTATTTATCTGTGATTGCACCCTATATTCCGGATTGTAAGGTAGATCGCGGGAGTGACAGTCCTGTTGAGTCCTTTGTAGTCCTTCTCCCGAGTATAGGTCTAGCAGAATACCCCTATTACATTGAAGTCATTGCTATGTCTTTAGTCTTCTCTGATATCCAGGAATGATGGCGATTATAATCGATTGCAAACCAGCTGGCGGGGTATTACTCACACAAACCAGGCATGCTTTGCAAGAGCAGCCTTAGTCACCTTGATCTACTCGGGTAGAGACGTGGGATCAACAACTCACCACTATGACCAAGGAAACTCCCGGCTGCCAACAGGTAAGCGTGCCCATCAAATGACACCGCCCCATTTTAAGGACTCACTCTCCGGGCACCTTGTTTTCCCCGCCCCCATCGCCGGCATGGATACCTAGAAGTTGAAACCCGGCCCAAGTAGATTCTAGGCTTCGCGGTCGGGCACCGCTCACCCTTCCAGCTAAATGTGAGGCATTGTTCAACATGATTCGAGGACGTACGAAGCCATATTTCTTTAGAGATGATTTAGAAGGCCACATGGTTATGTTCATATCCAACATCTCACTATTCTCAATCCAAAAGGGGTAGTAACCACCTATACTTGCGGACGATGGTCGATCATCCGGCTTCTACCGATTAATAGAGCAGGCCTAAGCATGTAGTCGATCCTGTACATAAAGTAGGATATTTCTGGTGGCAAGGTAGTCCTGATGCAACTACGGTTCCAATCAATGCCTATAACTTAATGCATCATAAAGAATAAAAGGACACAAGGTAAAACATTTGCAAACCGTAGGAGAAAATGCTCCGGGGCTTGCCTTAGTTAGAAGATCAAGTTGGAGCTCCACGTACTCGACTATTCCACGTCGGGTCCCTGGTTCTCGAGCACTCCTCGTGCGAAACTCCGTTTGCGACTTGTCCTTCTGGATTCTTGACTTCACGACGAATATTCTACACGCGATCCTGGAATGATGCATGTGCATTTGTATGAATACGTGATTGTCGAGGTGTATGCATGATCATGGATGATAGATGCTCATTTGTAAATAGCTTATTTAATCTTCTATACCTATCACTAGCAAACAAGCCAGTAAAGCCAAAGACTTAAACCTAAGCACAATCACCCTAATTCATTTATCATGACACTCCTTAACAATCAGTCATACATACACTAATCACTACAAGTCATTATTATCAAACCCTACACACAACATCACACAATCGAGCTTCATTGTCAATTATAGACCTACAGTTGGCAGTCTAGCAATTAAATCATAACTGGAGATTTATAAACCCAATGAATATAAAAGAGGACAATCTGGAAAGCTTATTAAATTGCCCACCAATCATCTCAAGACACCAAGACCAGGTTCTTAAGTTAACTAAGCCTAAATCAGCCAACAACAGAACTAGGTCCTGACAAAGCAGCAATTAACAGTTCATACCGACCAGATTGCAATAGCCATACCTACTAAACTAATGATCCAATGACCACCAAATTTCAACAGTAGATCTATATACTAATTACAAACCCATCATATAAATACAAGTTTCCCAGAAAACAAATTTATAATTGAGTTAAGCCTGACATCATACAAGCAACCCCAATTTAACCAACTATGGGTTGAACAGCAACCCATAGCTACACACATCCTAAAATCCTACAAAACTTACAGTAGGAGACGCATGGCAATGCCAGCCCATCATCCAAATTTCATCCCATTTGGATGATCCTACTGTCTGTTGGTATTTCTTAACGAATGTAGAGAATCCGCAAGCATACGGAAGTACCGTTGTAGCCTTCACCCGGAAGTATTCAGGGTATCGTAATTTCCACAAGGAACGGAGGTATTTCTCCTAGCTAATTCGTCCAAGGAACAACCCAAGGGTAGAGATAGAAAGGTAGGTAGAGATGGATTCCTATAACTTTAGTGTCCTAAGCATAGCGATACAATACTTCTACTTGCTCACTTCGGGCACTGGATCGCACCTGGTCTGCCAAGTGATGCCGGCCTGTAGCTCTACGCCGCACCCGGACATGGGGGATTACAAGGGACGGACAGGGTTGTCACCACCTGCCACCTACCCCTCAACCGTGGAGTGCGAGGCAAACGAAGGCAGCCTCTAGCCTAGACACCACGTCTATGCTAGCGACTACTACTCTAGCGTCGATTAGGGTGACCCGTCTTTATCAGGGGCCCTCTACTAGAGCATCTGCATGAGGACGGACATTCGAACCCATGAACAAGCTTGATAAAGCTCTACTAAACAAAAGACACAAAAGACTATAAGAAACATGAATACTCACTTAGCCAAGATCCCGTTAGGGAGCCGAGTAGAATACCTGTAGAGGTACAAGGTCGGGGAGGCACCGACAAGCCCGGCGACTCCCCGCTCTCACGCCTCACATCTCACTCTCTATCTCTATAGCTACTAGGGCATAGCCCTATGGAGTGATGCTCTAAATCTACATCTTGTGGTGGCTCTTTCTCCCTTGAATGATTGATGGTGAATGAGGAGGAAAAAACCCCTTTTATATGTGGAGAGGAGGGGGTCATTGCAAATGTGACATCCCCACATGGAAGGTAGGAAACCGACCTCCATATGTCAGTTTGAGATGCAATGAACGTGGACGCACCCAGCGAGTTAATGCACCGACCTGCAAAAGTGGGTCCGGTTTGGCAGCCGCGCGGCCGCGCAGCTGTTGATGTCTATTAAGTGCAACTGAAATAAGAAGGGTTCCGCAAGCGCACAGAATATATCATCGTAGCATTTTAACCAGGAGTAATCCAGGTATTGTTATTTATAATTTTACCACTGGGAAGGGAATGCACTGGATAATGAGTGATGAGCAATGCACATGCGATAATGGAGAGCTTAACCTTGTCTCCGTATCGATCATCTCATACAGGTAAGTGTCACATAAAATATAGGAATGAATGATAAATGACATAAGATAAATGAGAGCATTTAGCCACATAAAATAATAGTAATAAGCCATCTCAACTTAGCACTCTAAGCTTATAACACTAGCATGGACTAGGACGATCTAGGGTATAATCCTATGTTATTCTAACTACAAAGTCAAAGCATACAATGATTAGTGCAAGAACATCTAGCAATCATGGCGGGAAAAGGTTACATCTATGCATAGTGATATTACCGAGAAGACAAGAGACATAGCAATGACTTCAATGTAATAGGTTTGTTCGCTAGACCTATACTCGGGAGAAGGGCTACAAAGGACTCAACAGACTGTCACTCCCGCGATCTACCTCACGATCCGGAATATAGGGTGCAATCGCAGATAAATACGGTCTAGGCACCACGCCTACACAATATTTACCACTCACCCATCGATCTAATGAG
This sequence comes from Themeda triandra, assembly GCA_018135685.1. Lineage (NCBI taxonomy): Eukaryota > Viridiplantae > Streptophyta > Magnoliopsida > Poales > Poaceae > Themeda > Themeda triandra. The sequence continues at coordinate 7,600 of JAENPR010001662.1, read as the reverse complement.
CAAGCGCTATACGATCCTATGCATAAACATAATTCTAGTCCAACTATGCTAAACATATAATCAAAGTAAACTAAGAACAATATAATTGAGAACATAATCAAATAGAGCAAAGTCAAGTCTCGATATAATAGAATAGAATAAAGTACTACTCATAGTATCATGAACAATGATGAATATTACAAGAATGTAGAGGGGAATTACCAAGAACTCCGACAGATCCGGACTCCAAGCTAGGCTTGATTCCCTCTAGATCTATTCCTATGTAGCTATGCTACTAAACTATGGAGCTCTAATTGAGATGGTGGCTCAAGCTTCTTCGAATTCGATGAGAGAATGAACTCTTGAATGAATTAGGGTTTTACCCGGGGCCGGGGGCTCAATATATAGCCCCCTAGGATGAACCACACCCTCGGATCAAACCGACCTAAATGGACGATAATTATTCATCCTCAAAGGCGGTGGAGGCGGGATCCGCGAGACTCAACGTGATTGGCCGGGGGGGGAGTCGGCGACTCCCCCTTGGGCGCCAACGCGCCCCGCCAGGTGGGCCCCCTTTCGTGTGTTGCCTTCGAGTCTTCTAGATTATACAATTTTACCCGTTCGGTCTTTATCTCTATGTAATCATGACATGTGGGCCTCCTTTGGTTCTCTTTCTCGATAACCCCCCGCAGAAATAGACAATCACCAAAACTCGTGGAATTCGTCGTTGTAACCCCTATATCTAACAAGTGAACTCATATTAGTCCTTTCTCTTGCTGCGTTGACGGTATAAAATTGATACTTAACTACCGTCAACAAACTCCCCCAAGCTTACCTTTTGCCGGTCCCCGAGCAAAGATAGACTCGATGATGGATCGAGTTGCTACAATGCTTTCACTCCTCACAAGTACACATGCGTTCAAACAAGAACTCTCCTCCGAATTAGAGTGAACTATTCTGACTCAAAACTTAGTCATATTACCTTTCACCATGGGGCTTGTAACCGTCACTTGGGTCTTGAGTAGTTGAAAGATAGAACGGTCAAGTCAAGCGCCATGTTTCTCGCTCTTTGATCAACTATTATCCCGGAGTTTTTGCAAAGTTTTGAAATAAAACTCGTAGTTCCTTGTATGAACCTTTCAAGTCTCTCATTTGTGGTATTTCGGATCCTTTCTAAGGCATGAGTAGTGTATGCCTTCTCTCTTCTCTCAGAATATGTAGTATTTGTGGAACTAAGGCATAGTGGAAAGTGCCTTCTCTCTCTCACCCTACTTTCTAATAGGCTTATGTGGAGCTCATAGGTGGGGAGACACTCAAACTCACTTGCATATATTGCACAGTTAAACCATGGATCCAATATGAACTAAAATAATAAAGTCATATGTGCATGTGAATGCGGAAATGGATGATAAGATGATGATAGGATGATGATGATAAGGAAATGATTATGAGGGGTGATCACTTGGTGAACATCTACTTCTACACTTGCTCCTTCGGGGATAACATGACTCCCTTTATTCGGAAACCTTGAAACTTCTTGAATGGAAGGACTTGGCTACTCTTTCTTTCTCTCTCTTTTTTTTCTTTTTTTTTGAGCAACCAATCCTCTGAAAATGAACTTTAGTAACGGGGAGTGTATAACTTGAAATGATAATGACTGGAGCTTTTATGTAGGCAAATGGAACAACGATGATTATTTCTGGATGTTCACTCCCAGGATAGGAGTAGAACCTTTTCTGGATGAAGTGAAATAAGTGGTATATGTATATGTGGATGGATGGATGGATGGATGGATGCGTACTCCCAGGGTAGGAGCAGCATAGGTGCGTATCTCTAGGGTAGAGACAACACAATATGTGGAGAAATGCGTACTCCCAGGGTAGGAGCAGCATAGGTGCGTATCTCCAGAGTAGAGATAGCACAATACATAGTGGATATGGATCTATATGTGGGTGATACTTCTAGGAACAGAAGTAGCACAAAATGAATGTAGTAGTTATAAAATAGGTGCATGCTTCTGAGGACAGAAGTAGCATAGATCAATGGATGGAGAGCACATAGTATTGACTTTAACCGCATGACTCGATTCCTTATGGGTCCACAAAGATAACCACACTCAATGCCTAAAAGACTATACTCAATGCCTACAATATGATCTATATAAAGAGATGGGTTTTCCTAATCTAGTAAGCATGAATATATGGTCAGTGGTAGGAATTTGAACTCTCATCATAAAGGAACTCATCATGCAGGAATTTAATATTTTCAAATAAATTCTCTAGAACTCTAGTATCTCTAGGAACAAGATGGACAAAAACTCAAAACCTTCCCATATCATACCCGTCAACTACCTAGACTTAGATCAAGTGTTTGCTACCCACAAGTTTCAGGTTCAGAGCAAATCTCAAATCTAAACAGTTGTGTCCAAAACTCAGGAGAGTGCAAGGTTGAAAACTAGGTACTTGAAAGGAATTACGGTAGAGCAACTATTAATCATCTCCACATAGAGTTTATTCTAGGGATCACTTTAAAGACAGATTGCAAGAGCTCTCCAAAACTAGAAAAAGACAAACAAAGAAATCTTTGGGCTTCTATGGTTATGCATCTTTTTAGTTGTTTTAACAAAGCACACTCTAACAAGGCATAAATAGATAAGTTGGAAACACTTAGCTTGGTACACGGGGGATGCTCTCCCCCAAGCTGGATGTTGACATAGTCTGCTGATGTGGCTGACAGGTATTGAAGACATTCTAGTCCTCCGGAGTGTCGTAGATAGTTGCCGTTGGAGACAGCGTTCAAGTGTCACGGGCAAAAGCACTCCGTGGACTGGATCTCCTTCGCTCGTTAGCTCTTCTTGATCCTTGATGTTCTTGTGAAGCTCAAATAGACAACAAAGCTTGTGGAACCGATTAAGCGTTAGTGATAAAAACCTCTAGGCCTTGGTTGTCTAGAACTTTCCTAACTTAAACTTATTCTAACAGATCACAAGAAATAAATTTATCTTTTTATTATTTAAGAAATGCAGACAGGAAAGATAAAATGCTGAGAAATTATTTTTGTGCCACCACGGTGAATGATTATCCACATGGGGCTTAACGATTTTCCGGATGCAAATGCACTACATCTTTATTTTCTTTTCTAATGCGTAGATAGTAGAGCAAAGATGCAACTAAGATGGAAGTAGGAAAATAAATATGCTAAGGTAAATGCAATGCTGAAAAAATAATGCCGATAAGTACCAAGTTACCTCTTGGCGCGGCGTTCGGTGGTTTTAAGTCTTCCGAACGACTTGTCATGTTCGCTCATTTGTCAAGGGGCGCATTGGCCGGCGCCTCGATGACGTCGCCTCGTGTGTAGGAATTGATTCGATTTGCTTTTACCTTCCACACCTTTTTTGTTGGAGAGGGCGACCTTGATGAGGAAGCTTCTTGGATCACTTGTTTTTCTTCTCGCCGGTAGCACCTCTTCTTCTTCTACAATGTTCTTCTCTTCTGGGTATCGATCTTCATATCTAGACACTTCTCCCTCATAGTCGCCCATCCATCTCGTAGTGATGTTCTTCTTGTTTTGGCGACGGTACGCCTTCTCCTTGATCTATTCTTCTTGGGCTCCTTAGTGATTATATAATTATTGTTGAAGTAGCGGCGTACCTTCTCAGTGGGAAAGTGGAAATGGATCTCTCCTGTCCCAATATAGATGATAGCTCTAGTAGTGTTTAGGAATGGTCTTCCTAGGATGATCGGAGGATCGTAGTCATCTCCCATATCGATGACTAGGAAGTCTGTGGGGATATAATGGTCATCTATCTGGATGAGGACATCCTTCACTTCTCCTTCGACGAAGCGGAATGTCTGATCTGCCATCTGTAGCTGTGCATAGGTGGGCTCCAAAGGCATAGTGCCACATAGATCTTCATAGGTTACCTTGGCCATAATGTTGACACCCGATCCGGTGTCACGCATGCCTTTATTGAAAGAGCTTCGTTGATGGAGCATTGAATGGTTGGGACACCTAGGTCATCCTTCTTGATCAGACGTGGGGACCGGAGTAAGTGGTCATGCTCTTTGTGGACCGTAGTGACCATCCTCACTTCTCCGTCTTTTTGGTCTTCTTATCTTTGGTCTTGCTCTTCTTAGCTGGATTCTTCTTCTTCTCATTATTGTTCTCATGAGGATGTGCTTTGGACCGCAAAGACTGCTTCTTGAAGAAGAAGGTCTCTCTCTTGCCCTTGATGTTGAAGATGATCTTGGCAGTGTTGGCATACATGATGGCTCTAGCAGTGTTCAAGAATGGTCATCCCAGAATGATGGGGGACCTTTCATCACTGCCTGTATCCACTACCACGAAGTCTGCAGGGACATACGAGTTGCCTACTGGTACACATATGTCTTCAAGTATTCCCAAGGGAACACGGAGTGACTGATCTGCAAGCTGCAAGCACATGGTTGTGTATGCTAGAGGGCATCTGAATTGCTTCTCATATATCACTCTTGGCATGATGTTGATGCTTGCACCGAAGTCACAGATTGCCTCATTGAAGTTGGTACTTCCAATGGAGATCGGAATGACTGGTCTCCCTAGATCGCCCTTCTTGATTGGCAGAGTTGAATCAATCCATGACCCTTTCGATGGATTACTCCAGCTACTTTCTGCATTGAATATATCAACAAGATTTGCAGTTTCGAGCTCTTCCGGTTGTCCTGCCAGTTTACCTTGGCCGGCGGAGGGAGCAAAGTTGGCAAGCTGTTGTACCTGAGATTCTAGCATTTTACTGAAGCTGAGCTGATTCTTGATGGCATTGGGAAAGCCATCCATTCTGTTGCTGAGTGTCTCTAGGACCTTGTCATTTGATGTCAGCTTCTTGGACAGGTTGTCCATCAACTTGCCTTGATTCAAGACTAACTCTCTCAAAGGCGGCTGGTTGTAATTATTGTAGGAGGAGTTGTTACCTTGATAGTTGCCCGAATAATTGCTCCGAGTAGTTAGGCCTCTGTGCTGATTCCAACCTTGATTCTGCGAGGACGATAGTAATTATTGTTGTTGTTGTTGTTGTTGTTGTTGAGGTAGTTCACGTCCTCCTTCGCTTTGGGCGCTTAGCACCCGTGTGCCCGGGCTCCTCCACACTCTTCACATGTCATGCAAGCATCATGTATATGCATGACTACTTTCTTCTCCGTGGCTCTCTCATCGAGCCTCTTCATTAGCAAATCCATTTTGGCGACAAAGATGTCTACCTCCTTCAACAAAAGTGCATTCCTCCACCTCTCTTGCGGTCCGAGTTCTTTCTTCACACCAACCTTGGTTGGATGCCATCTTCTCCACAAGAGCCGTGGGCCCGAGGAATAGTGAGTGATAAGAATGCACCTCCAAAGCGAAGATCCATTGTCTCACGTGTCTTTGTTCTTGAGCCCATGGTAGAATGTCTGCATAAGCAGCCAATTCTTCATGCCATGATGAGGACATTCGAGGATGTAATCTTGAAAGCGCTCCCAAGCATCTGGGACAGTCTCATCATGTTGTTGCTGAAAGCTTGATATCTTCCCACGAAGAGCATTTGTCTTGCCCATGGGCAAGAATTTCGCCAAGAAATTGGTGGAACATAGTGCCCACGTAGTATTCTTCTCCTTATTGGCATAGAACCACTGCTTCGCTCTCCCCAAGAGTGAGAATGGGAAGAGGCGAAGTAGTATAGCATCTCTCGGGGACATCCTTGATAGTAAATGTGCTACAAATCTCCGAAGTGTTGGAGATGAGCACTAGCATCTTCATGGGCCTTCCCACGTAACCGGCTTGCTTGCACCATGTTGATCGTTGTGCTTGAGCTCAAAAGCTCCTTCGATGTCCGCAATGGTTCGATTTAATGTTGTCCGTAGTGGGAGCCGAGAACTCACGGAGTGACTTGTTTGCCATGGCTTCAAATGCTGGTGTCAAGTCTCGGACGAAAGATCGACTTTCTCGTCTCCGACAAACTTCCAAGTTGAGTTGATGATGATGATTGATTGGTCTTCTTCAACTTGCTTCCTCGCCTTCCCGAATAAAGCTTCGGATTGTCAATATAATTATCGGAAGAATTGTCTTGATTACCCTGCATAAGATACACAAGTAGACAAAACAAGGGTAATCCTGTAGAGATGGGTTAGTATGAAAAAGACAACTCTATCACATTATCTAGTGCAATGCTGCTCATTATCCATTGGCTTTCAAGCTTCCCCGGCAACGGCGCCAAAAATGCTTGTTGATGTCTATTAAGTGCAACTGAAATAAGGAGGGTTCCGCAAGCGCACAGAAAATACCATCGTAGCATTTTAACCGGGAGTAATCCAGGTATCGTTATTTATAATTTTACCACTGGGAAGGGAATGTACTCGGATAATGAGTGATGAGCAATGCGCATGCAATAATGGAGAGCTTAACCTTGTCAGTATCGATCATCTCGTGCAGGTAAGTGTCACATAAAATATAGGAATGAATGATAATTAACATAAGATAAATGAGAGCATTTAGCCACATAAAATGATAGTAATAACCATCTCAACTTAGTACTCTAAGCTTATAACACTAGCATGGACTAGGACGATCTAGGGTATAATCCTATGTTATTCTAACTATAAGGTCAAAGCATACAATGATTAGTGCAAGAACATCTAGCAATCATGGCGGGAAAAGGTTACATCTATGCATAGTGATATTACCAGAGAAGACTAGAGACATAGCAATGACTTCAATGTAATAGGGTTGTTCTCAGACCTATACTCGGGAGAAGGGCTACAAAGGACTTAACAGGACTGTCACTCCCGCGATCTACCTCACGATCCGGAATATAGGGTGCAATCGCAGATAAATACGGTCTAGGCACCACGCCTACACAATATTTACCACTCACCCTTCGATCTAATGAGCGAGCGCTATACGATCCTATGCATAAACATAATTCTAGTCCAACTATGCTAAACATATAATCAAAGTAGACTAAGAACAATGATGAATATTACAAGAACGCAGAGGAAAATTACCAAGAACTCCGACAGATCCGGACTCCAAGCTAGGCTTGATTCCCTCTAGATCTATTCCTATGTAGCTATGCTACTAAACTATGGAGCTCTAATTGAGATCGTGGCTCTGGCTTCTCTGAATCCTCTCAGATGAATGAAGAGAGAATGAATTAGGGTTTCACCCAGGGGCCAGGGGCCCTGAATATATAGCCCCCTAGGATGCACCACAGCCGTCGGATCAAACCGACCTAAATGGACGATAATTATTCATCCTCAAAGGCGGTGGAGGCAGGATCCGCGAGACTCCACCTCGTTGGTTGAGGTGGAGAGGCGGCCGCCTCTAGGGCATGGTCGGCCGCCCCTAGAGGCTGCCAGTTGGGGCCCAGCTTCCAGTGGTCGCCTTCTAGAGTCTTCTAGAGTATACAATTTTACCCGTTCGGTCTTTATCTCTATGTAATCCCGACATGTGGGCCTCTTTTGGTTCTCTTTCCGATAACCCCCCTCGCAAAAATAGACAATCACCAAAACTCGTGGAATTCTCGTCGTGTAACCCCTATATCTAACATGTGAACTCATTTTAGTCCTTTCTCTTGCTGCGTTGACGGTATAAAATTGATACTTAACTACCG